>APFE030567855.1:73069-130750 GCA_000404065.3 Pinus taeda
TGTCTAATAGGACATGACTCTTCATGAAGAGACACTTGCTTGATATATAAGCAAGCCTCTTGTTCTCATTGTAAATCAATTCATTCTTATTCAGATATTTTAATATATAATATTTATATCCTTAATGGATATCTTTATAGTCCTTGTTTTCTGGAATAATTAATTTATAGAAGGAACTTTTGTTTTCTTCAATTCATCTTTTTATATCTTTTTAGTGACACTTCCTATTGCCTTCCTCTTCATTCACTTATCTGCAATCTCTTTGCAATCCTCCTCAATATTTGCATTCACTACCCACTCCTTTATCATCCTCAATTTGGCATTCAAATATGAATTTCCAAGGATGACATCCCTCGCTCCACATGATAGAAATTTATTGTTTCTACCTCACCCTCTTGTTTTGAATGAAATAAGATTTCATTCTTAGGTTCTATCAAAAACCTCTCCATCAATTTGATTTCCCCATCAAATTTTCTCTGTTAGGTCCAACCCTAACCCCATTATTTATGTAATGACCCCAAGGGGCCTAGTTAGAGTCATAGTTAGTTAGTTGAGTCAATAAATCTCATAAGTGGTTATCCACATTAATAATAATTGTAAGTGGTTGACCTGCATTATAGAAGAGGGACCAAAATTAGTTATAAATGGGCCATATTTAATAAATAAAGTGGTTAACCTATATTATGTAAGGAACCACTAGTAGTTAGGGTTTTGGATTTCATAAATATATAAATAGTCTTAGATAGAAAGTGAAAAATCGTTGATTTTTATTGTCATTGAGATCTTCCTTGTTGTAGGTTCCCCCCTTAAAGAGGCAAGTGAACATTGTATTTTTCTTCCGAATAATAAAATATATTTGCAGCTTATCTAAATTCATGTGATATTGATGTGTTTATGGCAATATTGTTTCATATTTCTTGCATTCTGATATTCTCGTAGGTCAAGTGCATAACAAGTGGTATCAGAGCACTTTCCAAGGCCAATTGTACCTCCAACTTTGGTAGATTTCTTTTTTTAGGCTAGAAACATGTTCTAGCATCTTTAAACCATGAGATTTGTTGTTGAGAGCATAAACCTACATATTTGGGGAGGCATGCACGCAGGAACTACAAGAGGTGTTCATACTTTTTGGACTCCCTTGTAATGCCTGTGGGTGCCCCTTCAAGTAGTAGCACATTAGACATAACCGTGCATGGACTGCACTTCCACGTACCTTTGAGTATATTGAAAGACCCCATAGGGTAACTTGAAACCTAACCTTAGATAAGTAGTTGGCCATGTTTCTACTACAGTACACTAAGAACAACACTCAAGGATATTACTCACATGTACAATAGGGTAGTTGGGTAGTACGACTAAGGCAATGGTTGATCCTCCTTAGTTAGCACTTTGAAAGATTGTGCTGAGTACTACTATTGGACCCCTACATATATCACGATCTATAGCACTCAACAATCATTTATTACCATAGTTCCCTTAGCTATCTGATGATCACCCCCCTACCTTTTCATCTAGATTAGATCTAGCAGTTGGGGTTTAGTCATTGTTGTATAGGTTAGATCCAACAATTGGGGTTATGTCACCACCATACAGATTAGATTCAACAATTGGGATTTTCATAGCACAAATCAAACTCTTTGTGTAGTGATGGTTTTGGCTGCCATAGTATATATCATATTATCACAATACATTTTGCAGTGCCAAGACCTTGGGGTTTCTGCTACTACAATTCAACCCCAATTTTTGAACCATATTTGGCAGTATCAAGAATTTTTTATTTCAACCACCACAGTATTGATCAACTGGGAGTAAAAAAAAAAATTGCAGCTATCACGGGATGCTAGTAAGATACTTATCCCATAAGATTTGAGACAATGAGATGATCACAGTGGTAACATTCACTTGTAAGCCTCCAATTTTCATGTGGTCCCAAATTTCTCCCGACGTGACTTCAAGTGACCCACATCACTAGATTCCTGAGCTTTCCCTCTTTCCAACCATACTACTCTTAAGTGAGGTCCAAAATTGACCAGCGTTAGTGTATGCATGGTACCAGCTCTCAAGTTATGGTTGCAGAGAAGGTTGTAGAAAAGGTCAAATCCCTTGAGAAAAAATTCAATGACTTCCATGCATTCTTTAACAACAAACTCGCAGAAGTATTGGAAGCCCTGAGGACATCATGTGAACCAATTATGGAATAACACAATGTTAATTCACACGTGGAAGGAGAATCCAACCATCACATTCATTTCCATGGAGGTCACTAGTATTTGAGCCACCAAATGCCCAAGCTACACATGTACAAATATGATGGCTCTACCCTTGTAGTACGGATAGCACAAATGGAACAATATTTCCATCTTAATAATTTCTAGAATGATGAAACTACATAAATGTGGGAGCTCTTTACCTGGACCAAGAGTGATGGAAATAGCATCATAAATGTTATCCATGGAGGCCAACTTGGAATATGTTCTTAAAATTTATCTGTGACCGCTTCCATCAGGAATATCACTTTTTGGGTTGTCTCACAAAGCCCATGAAAACAGGTATAGTACGTGACTACATTCGAGCATTTGAACAATTGGCCATTTGCACGGAAGGCCTAGGAGATGCATTTTACTTAGAATTTTTCATTAGTTTCCTAAAGTAAGTTATCCAAGCTCATGTCCAAATGCATCACCAAACTACTTGGCTGGAAGTATGTAGCAAGGCTTTAGAGGTAGAATTTGCTTTAAATTCCTAATCTAATCATCCAAATTTCATTGCATGGGCATATCCCACCGAGACTACAGGCCCCACCCAAACACTTAAGGTTCCAAAGGTGTCGTTGGGAGAAATGGCTGAAAGATGGAAACAAGTACGTTGTTACTACTGTGATGACAAATACTCCTGGGGACATAAATACAAGGAACCAAAATTATTTCAAATTAATGCTACTAAAAACAACTCTGTCAATGAAGCTCCATCCACTGAAGTGCCTGAGGAGGAATTGGGTGAACACCTAATAGCCCTAGACAATGAAACTAAAATTATGCCAAATATGCTTATCATCTCACTCCATGCCCTGGTTGGAATTTCTTCTCCCCAGACTCTCAAAAGCTAAGGTTTTCTTAAACAACAACCAATAATGGTTTTAATTAATAGTGGCAACACACGTAAATTTGTCCATAAGAGAGCAGAGTAAGTCATTCATTTTTTTGTCAAGGTGATATTTAATTTCCAAGTCCTTATCATTGATGAGGGGACCATGAAATATGAAAGACATTGTGAAAATATTACGCTTCAAATGGGGGATCATCACCTCAAAACCAACATATTTTCCATTGACATGGGTGTTTGTGACATTGTCCTTAGTGCTTAATGGCTCCGCACGCAGGGCCCTCTCACAATGGACTTCCAGGAGTTATATATGAGCTTTAAACATAATAGCCACATAACAGACACACTCATACACTACGGGGACTCCAAGTAACTACTTCTACTATCATCATCTTGCATTGAATGGAGAAGATTTTAAAAAAGTGCCATCATGGGATAGTAGCACAATATAATTCCATCCATGCCATTGAATCCAATCATCCTCTAGGGGTGAACATGATCATAATATCCCTTTTCTCCTAAGTACCCAGACACCAAATATCTGCCCCTATCAATTTCCTTTTGCACAGAAGAAAGAAATTTAAAAAATCATCAAGGTACTCCTCGAAGTCGGTGTTATTCATCCCAACACCAACCCGTTATTCATCTCCATTGGTCATGGTTGTAAAGAAATACAGTGAATGGGCCATGTGTCCAAACTTTAGGTCCCTTAACAAGATCACTATCAAGGACAAATTTCCTATCCTAGTAGTTGATGATCTTCTTGATGAACTGCATGGTGCCAAATTTTTTACCAAGTTGGACTTCCTCTTGGGCTATCACCAAATACGAATGAAGGAAGTTGACATTCACAAGACAGCCTTACGAACTCATGAAGGCCATTATGAATTATTTCCCATGTCATTTTGTCTCTATTGTGCCCATCCACTTTCCAAAGCCTCATGAACCACCTTTGGAAACTGTTTCTTAGAAAATTCATCTTAGTCTTTTTTGTTAAAAATTGCAATAAGATATGTTGAAAATAACATCAAGAAAGATCCTGATTTAATTTTGTCCTTCAATTAAATTAGGAATAAAATTGTAATTCCACATCACATGACAACTTGTATTAGTTAACTAAGTTAATTTGACTTATTTCACTTAGTTAATTCGAGTTGAGAGTCTAACTTGAGTCCTGTACATTGTATCCTACTTTATAGAAGCCCCGGTTGAGTTTATTTTGAGTTGTAATTAATTAATTCAATTTAACTTAGTTAAAGTCAGTTAAACTAGTTCCAACTATTGGAGGAACTAGTGGGAGGTCTAGTAGTGTAATGTTTCTTGTTGTGATAAACCAGTTAACTGATAATTCACTCATAAATAACTCATGCATGTCATATCTGTGAGTTACCTAATTAAGATTCGAGTTAAGGGACATTGTACTATCAGTTGTATAATCATTTGAATTGTATCGGTGGTGAATGTAGTCAAAGGAAGGCCTATGAGGATTGCGCAATTCATATTGAGGAATTTCCCTAATTAATAGGGGATAATTCCCAAGGAAACATTGCAAGTAAATAGGGACTTGGGCAAGCAGAAAATTGGTTAAGTATCGGCATAGGCTTGTCTAGGAAGCAGTGAGATAGGTAGAGATAGTGCAGAGGTTACTTAGGCTTGAGAAAATTATTATAATATTCTCATATTTTTGGACTAATGCAATATACAGATAGAAGGGGTTTTTAGTTGTACCTTTCCCCAGGAAATCATTGTGTAGTGTGTTGATTGAATTACTCCTCTTGTATGTTTCGTGATTTCAGGATCATTTAATTATTTCCACTGATGAGTAGAGTAGATTCAAGTCTATTTTTTTAGTAAATTACAATTAGAAATCTGAATCTACAAGGAATTTCTACATGGTATCAAGGTAGAAATCACTCTAGAAGGGGATCATATGAGTTTGTCTTTTGTAGGTGAAATCGAATTTACAATAGCATAATTCAGAGCCAGTAGGATATCGTTCTACATATTGAGACTCAAATATGCCCTTGAGGGTAGTTCAAAATATATTTCTTGGATGGACAAGATAGAGGTAGTCTTGGAAGAGAACGGACTTAAGGAATTCATAGAAAAAGATATTCCTAAGACTCCAGCAACTGATGCTCAGGATATGGAAGAGTGGAGAAAATGCAAAGGCGAAAAGGATCATCCTAGAAGGAGTTTGAGATCATATTGTCTCGAACCTCCATGGTAAAGAAAATCCGTATGTAATGTGGAAGGCCTTGATAGACTTGTTTCAAAATAGCAGTGACCACAAGAAGCTAGCACTGAAGAACAAGCTAAAAAAAATCAAGATGGAGAAGGGAAACACAATACCAAATTACTAGACCAAGTTCACCCAATGTCGGGATGAGCTTGGAAGTGTCGGTGTTATAGTTTCCAAAGATGATATGGTCAGCCTAACACTTCTAGGCCTTCCCAGGAGCTGGCATAACTTCCAGGATTTATTAAATGGGAGGGAGAAGCTACCAGAGTGGGAGCATTTGTGGTCCGACTTATTGCAAGACGAGATTCGATGGACCACCAAAGATGGGACCTCATCCAAAGAAGTGGAAGAGTAATTTGCATTAGTTAGAAAAGAAAACAAATACAAGGGAAATAAGTCCCAAGATGATGAGGGAAAGAAGAAATACCTGTCCAACATCAAGTGTTTTTGTTGTCACAAGTTCAGGGATTATGCCATGAAATGTCCACAGAAGAAAGAAAGCAAGGAGCATGTAGTAGTAGCAATAGGTGAAGCTCTAGCTTCACAATTCAAACTTGATTTTACTCCCATTTCATGCATGGAAATCACAATAACGGGAAGCATGTGGTATCTCGACAGTAGTGCATCGTTCTATATGATGGGGAATAAAGATCTCTTTAGTGACTTGGAGGAGAAAGAACTGAAGTAGAACATTGATTTTAGAGATGATGGAAGGTATAATGCAACCGATATCAGTACAGTTACTTTTTAGAGGGATTCTGGATCCCCTCTCAGTCTCACAAATGTGATGTTTTTTCTAGGACTAAATAATAATCTTGTTTTCATCACAGTATTGGAAGATTGTGGCTATGATGTGATATTTAGCAAAGGAAAGGTTTTCCTTAAACTCATCGCCACAGGAAAGGTGAAATATATCGATGTGCAAGTCAAGAACCTGTATGCACTTAAGTTACAAGATTCATGCTAAGCCTTGAGGAGAAAGGAAAAGGTTAGAGACTTGGTGGTTGATAGGGAGCATAAATTACCTCTCAACATGCAGCCTCAGAAGTAGCTTCAGCAAGTTGTGGAGCATCCACAATTGGAGAAGTAGAGAAGAGGCCGAGTGGAGACATCCACTCATGCAGAGACCTTGAGTAGGGGGGGAATTTTTATCCAAGTGGGAAGAGTGAGCACATCCACCCATACCTCGAGGTGAGAGGTGGGGCAATGTGAAGCAATAGTCACAAGAGTGGAGAAATTTGGGCATGATCCATTGAGGTGTTTTTTGTCTCATGGATCATTACCATGTTATGGGGGGCCCACAATATTCAATAGCAGGAGGATCAGTGTTTGTTAGATACTGAGGAGTGAAGAGCACTATTAACAGTAGAGAAGGAGGCTCGGTAGAATATTCGTCATCAACACATTTTTTCCCAGTAGACAGTTGCATATACAATTGATTGAGTTTATTTTGTTTGGATTTTTTTATTTTTTTTGGTTGCAGATGTTGCAATAGAAATAACAATTGACA
Organism: Pinus taeda; assembly: GCA_000404065.3. Classification (NCBI taxonomy): domain Eukaryota; kingdom Viridiplantae; phylum Streptophyta; class Pinopsida; order Pinales; family Pinaceae; genus Pinus; species Pinus taeda. The sequence goes on from APFE030567855.1 coordinate 79,924, forward strand.
AGAGTTGCATGCATAACATTCCAAAGGTACTTGATTGGGATAGATGTGAATCCCTTTCTTATTGAGAGGGAATGTTGAAAATTTCAACGAGAAATGTTGAAAATAGCATCAAGAAAGATCTTGATTTAATTTTATCCTTGAATTAAATTAGGAATAAAATTGTAATTCCACATCACATGACAAATTGTACTAGTTAAATAAGCTGATTTGACTTATTTGGCTCAGTTAATTCAAGTGGAGGGTATAACTTGAGTCATGTAGAGTGTCTGCTACTTTATAGGAGCCCTGGTTGAGTTTATTTTGAGATGCAATTAATTAATTCAGTTAAACAGTTCCAACTATTGGAGTAACTTGTGGGAGGACCAGTAGTGTGGTGTTTTCTACAATCATCAACCAGTTAGTTGATGATTCACTCATAAATAAATCATGCTTTTCAGGTCTAATAGTTACCTGGTTAATATTGGATTTCATGGACAATGTACTATCAATTGTATAATCATCTAAATTGTACAACTAGTGCATGTAGTCATAGGAAGGCCTATGAGGATTGCGCAATTCATAGTGAGGAATTTCCATAATTAATAGGGTTAATTCCCAAGGAAAAATCGCAAGGAAATAGGGACTTGGAAAGAAGAAAATTAGTTAAGTATTGGCATGGCCTTGTCTAGGAAGCGGTGAGACATATAGAGATAGTGCATAGGTTTCTTGGGCTTGAGCAAAGAATTGTAATATTCTCATATTTTTTGAATAATTCAATATACAGATATTAGGGGTTTTTACTTGTGGCTTTCCCCAGAAAATCATTGTATAATGTGTTGATTAATTTTTTTCTTATGTATGCTTTATGATTTCGCGATCGTTTAATTATTTTCACTAATGAGTAGAGTAGATTCAAGTCTATTGTTTTAGTAAATTACAATTAGTAATTTGAATTTGTAAGCAATTTCTAAATATTTTTATGACATTCTCATCTACAACATAACATGGGACACTCATCTTATACATTTTGACTGGGTATTACAACTGCTCCAAGATCATAAATTATTTGTCAAATCATCCAAGTGATCCTTTGGCATGGAAGAAGTAGAGTATTTGGGACACATTGTGAGTCGTGAAGGAGTGAGGGTTGATCCAAAAAATATTCATGAATTTCGATATTGTTCCCAACCAAAAACCTTGAAGAGTTTCAAGGGATTCTTGCACTTCACGAGATATTATCACAAATTTGTATGCAATTATGGACGCATTGCCCAACCTCTCACTAATATTCTCAAGAAAAAATCATTTCTATGGACTAAGATAGCTTTACAGGCCTTCTTAGCTTTCAAATAGGCCATGTACTCCACTCAAGTACTGGCCCTACGAGACTTTACAAAACCTTTTGTGATTGAATGTTATGCTTTAGGTACAAGCATTGGCGTAGTATTAATTTAGGAAAGTAGACCATTAGGTTTCACAAATCAACAACTCAGTGGCAATCATATGGGTCAATCTACATATCAGAAATACATTATGGTCATCTTACATGAAGTAGGCACTTGTTGACGATACCTGTTGGGGCATCATTTCACAATCCGCACTTACCATCATAACCTAAAATATTACCTTGAGCAATGTCTATCGTCAACACAGCAAAATAAATGGCTCACAAAATTTTGGGATATGATTATGGGATAATTTACAACAATGGGGCACGGAAATGTAATGGTCTATTCCTTATCGTGCCAATTTGAGGATGAAGGCACACTTTTATCCCTCTCTCTACCCATACCCGATTGGATTGAATAAGTCTGTTGGGAATGGTTCTACCACCCCTCTCTATCCCAAATCATTAATAGATTACAAGAAGATCCTAATTCCTTAGAGGACTACTCTTGGAAGGATGAGGTTCTTCATTATAAGGATTAGGTAGTGATATCCCAAACCTCCACCCTCAAGACTTGCATCCTGTAATAACTGCACTCCTCTCTTGTCATCAGACATTCAAGCTTTCAAAAAACGTATTCACGAGCATGCCACTCTTTCTTTTGGACTGGCATGAAGAATGGAATTCTTTCTTTTGTAGTTGAATGCGATGTATGCCAACATAACAAAGGGGAAACAATCAAGCTACTAGGAACCTTACAACCCTTTCCACTCACTACTTCAATATGGATTGATAGTTATATGGATTTCATTTTACAGGTCTCCCAATGTCGAGAAACAAAACATTCATCATGGATTTTATTGACATAAGTTCCACATATGCTCACTTTTTCACTCTCTGACACCCATTTACTCCAGCATTGGTGGCTCAAGTTTTCATGGACCAAATCTTCAAAATGCATGGCATGTCGACTTCCATTGTTTTTGATGAGGACCCCACTTTCACTAACAAATTTTGGGAAGAAATTTTCAAGCTACCAGGCATGCAACTCCAACTAAGTACAACTCATGATCCCCAAACCAATGCTCAAACAAAAGTAGTCAACAAATATTTGGAGACCGATCTGTGGTGTTTCACCTCAGACAAGAAGCATCAATCGGTACAGTTGCTATCTTTAGATGAATGGTGGTATAATACTAACTATCATGAAGCCACCAAGATGATTCCATATGACGCAGTGTGTGGCCAACTCCCACTTTCGCCAACTTCTTATATAATTGTATCTTCCAAGGTATAGGCAGTTGATCAGTTCTTATAGAACCATGTCACCATGATCACTCATATCAAAGTTAGTCTACATCAAGATCAGAATAGAATGAAGCAAAGCAACGAGCAACACCATTAAGAAAGGTTATCTCATGTAGGTTACCAGGTGTTCCTACAACTACAATCTTATAGGAAGAACTCTCTCAAAGAAAAGGGTAGCCAAAAACTAGCAACAAAATTCTATGGACCTTATCAGATACTTCAGCATATAGGAGTAGTTTCTTACAAACTATCGCTACTGACTACTTCAAAAATCCACCTAGTCTTCCATGTATCCTACCTCAAGAAAGTTGTGGGAAAGAATTTGAGGGTTCAAACTAGTCTCCCAGAATTGGATGAGGAAGGTTCAATTTGGCTCCAATCTGAATAGTTCCTTGATACTCGTGAAAGAAATCTCCTCGGGTGCACGATCAATTAAATCCTCATCAAGTGGAAAGACACCTCTCTAGAAGATGCGACATAGGAACTAGCCACTAGTCTTCAATAGTTTTCATAGCTTCAGCCTTGAGGAAAAGGTTTCTTTTGATGGGAGAGGGAATGTTGGGATCCAACCCTAACTCCTTTATTTATGTAATAAGCCCAAGGTGCCTAGTTAGAGTCATAGTTAGTTAATTGAGTTAATAAAGCCCGTAAGTTATCTACATTAATAATAATTGTGTTGGGTAGTGGAGGCCCCGTGTAAAAGTTTTAGGTCTGATAGCCCAGAAATTAGGATAAAAATATTGTAAATCTCTGAAATATGCGGATTAAGAAATGTAAAAGGTCGAGCCAAAGGGTTGCCCGCCCAAGAAATAATATAGAATAATAGGAAGTAAGTCAATTCGCGGACCATAGAAAGGTATAAATAGAGCGAGGCTCTATGGGTAGAAGGCAGGTTTTGTGGGATAGGAAATATTGTATGTGATACGTAATCGGTTGTTGAGAAGGAAAGTCGGAAAAGCGTCTGTAAGTCCGAGTCGAGGGTATTGAGTAGTGGATAGAGGCTCTGCAGCTATGTCCACAGAGCCCTGGTAGAGTCTGCAACTGTGTGTGTGGACCCCTATAGATGAGTGCGTAGGGTAGATCTGGATGTATAGGTGATAAAGTGGAAATAAAGATAAGTTGCTTTTAAAATTCTGTGTTAAACCTGAATTATCGCGGATCTAAATTTTGTATGGTTAATCTAACTATTTGATCTATGCACATATGCTTATGTCATGAATATATGAGAACCTGTGTTTATTTTGAGTACGCAAACTTGTTAGATCTGATAAATGTTTGCTTAAAGACCCTAAAAAGAAGGTTGAATCTATAAAAATGCATTAATAAGTAGTTAGGATTATTTTGGGTCTGGATCTGCATGAAGCAAAGTAGCGCAAAGCTGCGGAATGGTGCGCGAAACCTCTAGACCACATCTACACACATAAGGGTGCGGAAACCTAGTTCCAACACCCTCCCCTGCTACCTTGGGTGAGACTTCAGTATGCGCTTTGTGGGCTGTTGCCAAAAGGGTCGGTAGCTACGGGATTTGTTTGGCTAAATAACTCTTCCAAACCTGGGTCAGGCCCATATAAGCCAATAAATGGTTTCGTTGATGGGACCAAGATCTACCTAAGGGGTGTCTAACGTTGGGACGTTGGAACTCTATAAAGGAGGAAATTAAGGATCGAAGGGATCAAGAGCCGTAGGAGTTAAAAGTACATCAACGCGCAAACCAGAGGTTGAAAATGATGAGCGCGATCTAGCTGCTGGTATTCAAAGGAGCAGGAAGTGAAGATCCAAAACAATTTTGGTTCGTGCTAACGTCGGTATGGGGCACACACAAAGTTACGAAAAATAATATCAGAAAGGCTACTCTAATAAGCGCGCCATAGGACCGAGCGCTGACATGGTACATAAAGTACTCAAGCAATCACCTGACCACGGGGACGACGAATATCTAGACCAAATTAAAGAAAGAATTTAGCTAGCCGAAGTTGGAAACACAGTCGATCATAGGGTTCAAGGAGATCACGATGATGCCTGGTGAAACTCTGTGGAACCTAGATCAAAGATTGAAAAGTACCATCCGTAAAGTGAACATGACACTGTCGGATGTGCAGCATTGCACTTGGTTTGTGGCATCATTGACACCACATCTAAGGGCAACTTTGTCACAACAAAAGATCTCAACCCAGGCTGAAGCATTGGAGACAGCGATGAGGTTGAACGAGACTTCGTTACAGGACGCGGGGTTGGGAGCTCAGTAGATCCAAGCACAAATACAAAACTTGTGTTTGGAAATGAAGAAATTAAAATAGGACCAGGCACCTCAACCAACAATGCGGGAGGAAGTATGGTGCATAAAATGCAGAAGCTAGGGGCATGATAAGGATCACTGGTCAGTCGTTGTGAGTTATGTGGCAATGGGGGGACCAACACCATTGCGACCAGAGGCGCCGGAAAGGCCAAGCGTGACAACCCCACTCTGGTGCACGATCTATCAAGTGGGAGGGAAGCATAACACAGATAACTATCATCTACTGCCAAAATTCAACCAGACCCCCCAGCAGCTATTTTGCAACTTCTACAGATCGGTGGGCCATGAGGAAAGAGACTGTCATAGCTATCAATTATTAGTGGACTCGTCACCTGCTTATAGAATGCAGACTGAGGCACGAGGTTAGGATCCAACCACGATGATCGCGCATAATGGGTTCCAGGGACGTGGACGAGGACGAGACAGAATGGGGCCAGGAAGGGGTTGTGGGCATCTAATCTATTACAACTGCAGAGGTCCAGGACATTATGCATGGAATTATACCAAACCAACTAGAATTTCATGCAGTTACTGTGAGAAATTTTATCATTAGCTAATAGATTTTTCCTACGATGATAGCACAAATTCATGAAAAAGGGTAGCGCAACCAACAACGACCCAAAACATGCAGATGATGAGGTCCGAACCCCGCGAGGAAGATCCCAAAGTAAACATGGTACTGAGAAGTGACACGGCCACATGAGCGGATAGAAGGAACTTAAGTAGGGAAGACGTAGGGGTTGGTAAGGAGATGTATCTAGATGTTAGGGAGAGCTTCGCGGAGGTCTCTACCCCAGGTAATAGGGATCAGCCTAAGCCAAATAGGGATCCCTCGATGATTACTACCTTTTTAGAGACATTTATAAAATTGCTTCATGACAACAGGGTAGTTAAAGGCTTACAGGAATTGATAAATAAATGCGCAGGATGGAGTGAACCTTGTGTAGTTCGAAAATTGGAAAGACATGCATCGCAGACTGAGAGGGAAATGTGATTAACAGTGCAGATTGGTGATTGTGAGATGGATCAGGTCATTCTGGATCTGGGCTCAGATGCCAACGTACTACCTAAATAGACTTGGGAGTGCATGGTAAGCCTATACTACAATGGTCCCCTATCCAATTGCGGATGAAAAACCAGCAGAAGGTCCTACCCATGGAAAGGCTACAAGGAATTATGGTAGATATTGACGGCACAAGTACTCGGATGGACTTTGAAATGATTGAAATCATGGATGAAAGTACACCTTATCCTGCGTTGTTAGGAATAGACTAGGCACTGACATGAATGGGATTATTAATCTAAAGAATTAGAAAATGATATTTGAAACAAATTTTCTCCACATAGTCGTTCCGCTAGATCCAGCATAAGGATCGCACTATATTGAAGCTGTCCGTAACAAAGAAAGTGACAACAAATTAGATTGTATCTACAGAATGTCTGCACAAAGGCAAGAATGGGTCAAGACAATGGAGGATAGAAGAATATCAGGGGAAGAAGATGAGCAGTGGTGTAACAGGTTGAATGAAGTGACCACGCTACACTGCAATATGGTGACTAAATCTTTGTACTGCATGAGGGCCTAGGATCGCGAATTGCTAATGTATGATGGGATGACAATAATAGATGAATTACTGACCAAATTTGAAATCGCAGTACCAGAGCACCAATGGTTTGATGCATTGAGATGGGCGTTGCGTGCGACACCTGCACAATGGTGGGGCACACATGAAGGGACTTTCGAAGATTGGCGCGGTTGCAGGCATATGATGAAGATAAGATTTTGGAAGGCAGAACTATGCATAACAGAGAAATATGATGGACATGATGACCCACGCATGCACCTTACCAGATGGATCAAAGTACGGAGAGGAACCTCAACCAGATTGGGTGCACTTATTTTATCACACCCTAGACATCATTCCCAGAAACTGGTATGCTGAAGCGGAGCTCCGGCACGACACAAGCGAGTGGGATATCTTACGCGAAGGGTTTTTGTCAACATTTCTCTTTGAAGATCAATGGATGGATCTTGTGGACGACGCATTACAGCTGGTGAGGGCCGCCATTTTCAAAATGCCACTAGAGCCAGAAGAAATTCTGGAGCCCGATTGGTCACGACAGTTGAGTCAGGCCCTCGAGTGTTACAATGCCCAAGTAGAAGATGATGAGGATGACCCATGAAACATCAATTTCCGAAATCAGAGGGGAGCTGGGAGGTGCGTGGACCTGAAATCGAAGATCTAGATATCACGATGTCGTTGAAAATGAAACAAGTAAATATCGGAACAGAAGAAGCATCGAAATATGCAACGCTTGGGAACTATTGGGACGATGCCATAGTGGAGGAGGTCATCGAATTGCTTTGGAAGTATCAAGATTTATTACCAACAAAAATTACGGAGCTAAAAGGGATCCTAGGAGACCTGGGAATGATGAAGATAATGTTGAATCTAGATGCGAAACCAGTTAAGCAGTGACCCTACTGATTGAATCCAAAATATAAAGCAAAGGTCTGCGAAGAACTGGACAAGATGCTGGTAGCAGGAATCATTGAAAAAGTCGAGGAGTCCGACTGGGTAAGTCTGATGGTTGTGCAAGAGAAGAAACAAAATGGTGAGATTCGGATCTACGTGGACCTCAGGAAGCTTAATGATGCCTATGTTAACGATCCATTTCCAACACCATTTACAGATGAGGTATTGGAAAATGTGGGTGGGCAGGAAGCCTACTCCTTCATGGATGGGTTCTCTGGTTACCACCAGATCAATATCGCACCAGAGGATAGGAGTAAAACAATGTTTGCCACCGAATGGGGTTGTTTTTAGTATACACTGATGCCCTTTGAACTAAAGAACGCGCCGACGATATCTTCATGAATAGTGGTAGCTGCATTTAAGGAATTTATACACAAGTTCTTAGAGGTCTATCTTGATTACTAGACCTTGTTCGGACTGGTTGAGAAACACGTAGTGAGCTTACTGTTAATGTTGGATACTTGCCACCAACACTAGATTGCACTAAACCTAAAGAAGTGTACTTTCCTCATCCCATTCGGGAACCTACTAGGCCACGTGGTCTATAAGCAAGGCCTGATGGTGAATCTGACAAAGATCGTTTTCATACTCAATCTGCAAGCACTGCGAAGTGTCAAACAACTACACGCCACACTAGGACACATGGGCTACTATCAGAAGTTCATCAAAAGCTATGCCCAGATCACGGCTCCAATGGAACAGTTTCTGAAGAAGGATGCTACTTATTGCTGGAATGAGGAATGCAACACAAGTCTAAAGATGCTTAAGGAAAATATGGCATCCGCCCCTATATTGGTCTTTCCAAAATGGAACATCGAATTTCATATGCATGTCGACGCATCATGTATCACGTTGGGGGGCGGTACTTACTCAACCATGAGTGAAGGGAATTGATCATCCGATTGCGTTCGCAAGTCATCGATTGTCAAAAGCTGAGAATAATTACTCCACTATAGAGTGAGTGGGATTAGCGATGGTATACGCACTTCAAAAATACCGCCACTATCTACTCGGCAACCACTTTAAGATGTATATTGATCACTCTGCGCTAAAATACCTAGTGAATAAGCTTGTGTTGGGGGGCGCATTTGTAGGAGGTTTCTGTTATTCCAGGAATATGACTTCGAGATTGTCGTAAAGTCGAGACGTCTAAATGTAGGCCTAGATCACCTGTCCTAAATTGAGACCAGCAGAAAACCCAAAAATTTAGAGGATGGACTCCTGGATGCACAACTATATGCAGTGCGCATAGCAGATGGCCACTTTGAGGATATAATCCATTTCTTAACTACAACAACCACACCATTGGGATATTCTATTCAACAAAAGAAGGAATTGGTGACACATGCAGCAGAATTTATGTGATTGCAGGGAACCTCTACAAGATGGGCAACGACGAAATATTATGCAAGTATGTTCTGGAGTTTGAGCGAGGACAGATCCTGGCCGAGTCACATGTGGGGGTTTCTGGCGGACATTATGCAGATCACGCCAGAACCCAGAGGATTCTTCGTGCAGGATTATGGTTGCTAACCCTACATCAGGACTCAAAAGCATACTGTCGGGCCTGTGATGTCTGTCAACAGACCAGGAAACCATCACGGAGAGATGAAATGCCGCTCCAGCCACAGATGACGCTACAGCCATTCGAGAAGTGGGTAATCGACTTCATAGGACCTACCACAGCATGAGGGAAGATGGGTGTGTGCTATATCATAACCACGACAGAATATTTGACTCGATGGGTAGAGGCACAGTCGGTTAAGGACAGCATGGCTGTGACAGCTGCGAAGTTTTTGTTCGAGAATGTACTAACAAGGTTTGGATGTCCCAAAATTCTCATGAGCGATCGGGGAACGCATTTTCTGAATGAAACAATCAATGCACTCACTGAGGAATTCCAGATACATCACCAACATACTACACCATACCACCTCCAAGCGAATGGGACCGTTGAAGCATTCAACAAAATCTTGGAGATTGTGTTTACCAAGGTCTGTAATGCACAGCGAAATGACTAGGACTTGCACATCCCTGCTGTGCTATGGGCATACCAAACGACATGCAAGAAGTTGACGAGCTAGACGCTGTTTCCGTTAGTCTATGGCAAGGAGGACATTATGCCTATGGAATATATTGTGCCTAGTCTGTGGATAGCAGCAATAATAGGTACGGCAGACTGCCGGAATTTGGAGGAATGGCTCGCATAGCTAGAGGAATTGGAGGAGGAACAATTTTTGACTAGATTCCATCAGCAAGTACAAAAATAGTGAGGGGAAGCCTAGCATGATCAACATATCAAGGTGCGCACCTTTAAAGAGAATGATCTAGTATTTCTATACGATAGTAAGTTCAAGAAATTCCCTGGCAAACTTCAAATGCATTGGTTGGGACCCTATGTCATCAAAGAAGTTACCGATGGGGGTGCGGTTCACCTTGCCAAAATTAATGGAGACCCCTTCCCAGGATGAGCAAATGGTAGTCACCTGACGCTCTACATGGGTAGGCCGATCACCTGACTAACCATTTGAGGGACAGTCTCACCGCTCTAGCCAGTTCAAAGAGAGCGCGGGACGGTAAAGCTATCTAGGGGAAAGAGGTGCGATTGCTAGGATACGTTTAGATTTGGCCCATCACCAAGATAGAGGTTGCGCAGAAAGGAGTGTGTTGATGCATTGCTACAAAGAGAGGTGACCGTTGTTGTCACTATTCATGATAAGATGTCTGTATTATGGCAAAAGGGAGTGGGCGGTGGGCAATTAAGAGAAGGAGTACGAGCCAGATATGGAACGAGCTGCCATGGGTTTTACACGAGGACGCCAGAACAAGTTAGAGCTAGTGAATTTGAAATTCGAAACACTTATAAATCACTGAGGGGTATCCACTGGGTGACCTACACTTCTAGAAAACACAAGCTGGTTATCGATATGGAACTTTTCATTATCTCTGCACAAGGAGTAAGCCCGAGGGTTGTGATATCGCCGATGGAAAGGCAAGACTCTCTAAGGAACATGGTGTTGACAGCTGTGGGAATCCCGTAGAGTTCAACATCAATGGTAGGGGATGTACCGAAAAATGGGAGACACGAAGCAGAATTGGTCCGGATGTCGCCGCCTCACCCGAGGGCAGGCCAGCAAAACAGACCATAACAGAGAAAGGATGGAAAGATGGAGACACTATTAGGAATGTAGTTAATAAGCCGTCTCTGATGTACCTTGTGGATTGAGATCTCATGGACAGCAGCAAAGGTCTTGCAAAATTGCAACACAAGAAGCAGCATACAATGTGAAGAGCAGATACGAAGGTAGGATGTGGTTACGGTGGTACAACGAGGTCCCGTATGCCGCTCCCTTGCTCGAGCTAAAATCCTATGAGGTGGTGTTCTGTGTTAACCAAGCATAGAAGAATGAGCATTATCGGTCGCGAGAATTGGTAGAAACAATGAAGCAGGAGCTAGATGAAGCATTGTAGGAGACAACGAAGGAGCAGCAGGATGATGAGTGTCACTCAGAGGGAGGCGAACCACGAAGCCAAGGCAGCACATTTTACTGCACTGACCAGTGACTTGGGATGAGTCATGATGATTGTGTTGGGGTACTCTTGGGTAGTGGAGGTCCTGCATAATAGTTTTAGGTCTAATAGCTTAGAAATTAGGATAAAAATATTGTAAACCTCCGAAATATGTGGAGCGCGAAATGTAAAAGGTTGAGTCAAAGGGTTGCCTGCCCAAGAAATAATATAAAATAATAGGAAGTAAGTCGATCCGTAGACCATAGAATGGTATAAATAAAGCGAGGCTTTATGAGTAGAAGGTAGTTTTGTGAGGTAGGAAATATTGTATCTGATACGTAATGGATTGTTGAGAAGGAAAGTCGAAAAAGCATCTGTAAGTCCGAGTCGAGGGTATTAGGTAGTGGATAGAGGCTCTGCAACTGTGTGCGTAGGGGCCTGGTAGAGTCCACAGTTGTGTGTTCGAGCCCCTGCAACTGAGTGCGCAGGGCGAATCTAGATGTATTGGTGATAAAGTGGAAGTAAAGATAAGTTGCTTCTGAAATTCTGTGTTAAATCTAAATTATCACGGATCTGAATTTTGTATGGTTAATCTAATTGTTTGATCTATGCGCATATGCTTACGTCATGAATATATGAGAACCTGTGTTTATTTTGAGTAAGCAAACTAGTTAAATTTGATAAATGTTTTCTTAAAGACCCTAAAAAGAAGTTTGAATCTATAAACAACACATTAATAAGTAGTTAGGATTATTCTAGGTCCGGATCTGCGTGAAGCAGAGTAGCACGAAGTTGTGGAATGGTGCACAAAACTTACAGACCACATGTAGACATCCCAAGGGTGCGAAAACCTGGTTCCAGCACCCTCCCCTGCTACCTCTAGTGAGACCTTAGTCCGCGCTCTGCGGGCTATTGCCGAAAGGGCTACTAGCTGCAGGATTTGTTTGGCTAAATAACTCTTCTGAACCTAGGTTAGGCCCATATAAGCCAACAAATTTTAAGTGGTTGACCTTCATCATAGAAAAGGGACCACCATTAGTTATAAATGGGACATAGTTAATAGATAAAGTGGTTAACGCGCATTATGAAAAGGACCACTAGTATTTAGGGTTTTGTATGTCATAAAGCTATAAATAGTCTTAGATAACAAGGGAAGAATCATTGAGTTTTATTTTAATTGAGATCGTCTCTGTTGGAGGTTTACCCCTCAAAGAGGAAAGTGAACATTGTATTACACTTTTGAATAATGACATATATTTTCATCTTGTCTCAATTCATGTGATATTTCTATGTTTCTAGCAATATTGTTTTTCTATTTCGGGAATTTTGTTATTATCGTAGGTCAAGTGCATAACATTATCAACATCACATTTGAATGTTTTTTTCATCTCATTGATCCTTCTTTTGGTTGTCTCCATGAGCCAACTTTGTCCTACTCACTATAGTAATAGGTTCTTGCAATTTTCCTCTAGTAATGTCACTGGTCAATTATGTATGGTCTCCCTTTGATTACCTTTATGAGACAATGTTTCCTCATCTTCCATTATGACATATTTTATATTTTTTCCCTCTTCAATGCTTTGAAAAGTCCATCTCCCTCTATATTTATGACAATTGTATATGAATACCCATATTCATCATTCTTGTGACCTGCAACCATACACAAAATATTAGTTTTAAAATCATAAGGCTTATTAGCCTTATTTGATGCCTCTCTCATCAAATCTTCATGTTTTTCTTCACTCTCCAAACAATATATGAGACTCTTAATAAGCCTCCTATCAACACCATCACCACCATCCTCTCCAAGGATTTCTCATTGCTATGGTTCATAATAGTGAACTTCTTTCTCATACTCAACTACTATGAATTCCTCTTCCTTCAACAAAGCACTCATCATTTACCTGAGCATATTTCTCAACTTTCTTGCAAGCAATTCTTTAGCAGGACATGTAACCTTCTTCTTCATTCTCCATCCACATCTATGGTCTTTTTCATTGTCCTATAGTAGCATTATTATTGTAATAATTTATTCACTTGTAAACATCTCTTTATCAAATTCCTCTAGACTCATTCTCTTTATTATTATTCCATTTTCTTTGGAATTCTCCTCCATTACATTATGGTTTACACCTAAGCCCTTGTCATGACCATCATTACTCATCTTCACTTCTTTCTCTGTAATATTTTCTCATCCACTTGCAAGCTACACTAAGCCTCTACAATAGAAATTTTGTTTCACCTTATTGCAAGTAATGTATGAAGTTTCTCTCCTATAAACTTGTCCTTTTGGTAACAACCTTGGTTCTCTCCTCTAGAACCTTCTAAGATTCCTTTTCTTTTCAAGGCTTCTGAATTCTACTCACTTCTCTCTTCTTTCTGGACAACTCTACCCACCTTTGCAACTATGGAGTTATCTTAGCAATGTGTACCCAACTTCAATTGGAAGTCATTTTCCTCTGTATTATGTTATCTCCACTACAATGGTTACCACAATTCTCTTCTCTCTCTACTACTACCTACAAGAAAAATATTCATCCAACTATCAAATACAAATTTGAAAGACCATTATTTACTTGTAGATCTCATCATATTTTCAATTTAAAGAACATTACAAGTTCCTTACTTCAAATTGCTGCAAGATTGTTATCGTAATTCTCAAGTTTTCTTCAAGTTTCTATGGACAATTCACTCTAACTATGCTCCTTGGTTGGAATTTCCTTCTCCTTTGTACCAAATTATTTTTTCTCTATCTCCTTACTCAAATCTCCATTACTACTCATTACCTTTCAACATTTTTAGAGGATATTTTTTCGCATCTTCTCAATAGGCCTAAAGCATGAATCAATGTCCCTTATACACTTTATCATAATCCCTTTGAAAAGCCCTAAGAATCACCTCTCCGAAAAGTTTGAGTTTCTAGGTCAATCAACTCAAAACACTTTTGTTATCCCTAGTGAACCCTACATTCATGTCCACCTACAGTGGTTGCAAATTACATAACTGAGAACCTTCATTGATCAGCGCAGGTTGCTCTACTCTGCAAGTGCGATGGTTCTAGACTTTCAGGAAAATTAAAAAAAAAAATGAATCTTCTCCTTCCAAAAGATTCTAAGGTGGTTTTAACCATTTACCATGTATAGAGATCTCGAACTCCTTCTATGGAGGCTTTATCTCTTATCCTTTAATATTATCATCCTTCATATGTGGATATCAACCCTAAATTGGTAAATCCTAAATTACCATGTTTACCCTATAAATTTACTTCCTCCCATGGAGTCTATGTTGGATTTTGGAGATTACTAGTTACCTCATGTTGCTACTTTGAGATTAAGGAATCATCATCCATTTTCATTATGGTTGAGTGTGAAGGTTTTCTTTGTGGCAAGGAAGGATAAGATAATTGAGGAGACATCTACAAAGTCAACTTCTATATATGGTTGTAACTCTCTTATTTTATTCATTAATACAAAATGAACTATGTTTTCCTATACTTGTGTCATGTTGATTCTTATGTATTTCAATGCCATGCTGACTCACTGATTAGAGATATGGGATTATGTTATATGGATATTGTAGTTCTCTTCCTTGTTTTAGTCATTGTTGAAGGTTCCATTTATAGTGTGTGGAGCTAGAGTTGGAGCTTACAAGCGAAGAGAAAAGGAGGACTTACTACAAATTCCAGGTAGGTATTTTTCCATAATATAATCTCTCTAAGAAAAACATAGAATTTTTTCCCTTTATTATTCTAGATTATACCACTAGATCTAGGAATTTCATTTTTGTCTGCATAAGTGAATTTACCATATAACAAACATGTACTTAGAGTTATTATAAAACAAAATAAATATGTAACTTCATATCCATGTGCTTTTCATATACCCTTCATTGTTTCATACATTCTATTGATTCATTTTCTCCAACTTTGGTCTCCTATGATAATATTATTATTGTTAGGTCTACAACAACCCCCCCCCCCTTCCCCCCCCATTTTTATTTAAAAAATATATAAAAGAAAATTAGACCTTTTAAAGTCTTTATGTTCATTATTTATATCATTAAAAAAAAAAACCCAAAAACACTTAAGAAATAAAAGCATTTGTTTTCTTAGTTAAAATAAGATTTAGGTTAGATAGGTTACAGGTTAGTACATGCACTTAAACTTTGTTATTCTATTATCTCAATTTTTCATCCTTCCAACCTCTTGACTCCCAATCCTCCCAAATACTGACTCTCGATCATCCCAACCTTCCAACTATTCAAATGATTTTTTTATTTCTTTCACCTTTTTCAATTTTTATAAGTTTTTCAATAAAACTCAGTACTCATGCTAATTGGTACTCAGTTATTCGGTACTTGTTTTGAAATTCAACTTAATAAACACCCTGACCTCCGAACTCTTAACCACATACTTCATTCTAATATGACAGACCATTTGAAATTTACTATGACATTTATTGATCTTAAATGGTTTTACTTCATGCATTTGCAAGTTAATAACTCTTTGATATTTTCGAAAGATTACTTATTTACTCTTGCAACAAACCATTACCATATGAGTTTTTTGAAAATTTACTTGTTTTTTATTAAAAAAAAAACCATTACAATCTAGTAAATTGAATTTTCACTGTTTAAATCCTCCTATTTATCTATTCTTAATTTCTCGTCTTTCTGTAAAAGAGAAATCAGTTATTCAAGAATTTGATTTATTCCTGTTAGTTTTTGACTCGTTTTCCTTTTGAATTCGACTTTTTGGTTTTTGAAATTAGTATATCTCATCATTCTTATTTGGTTGTTTACATGTGACGTAGTGAGCAAGAAAGGAAAAATGCAATCTTCAAGGCCCGTAATGAAAAAAATCAAAATGAAGATGAAACCAAGGAAAGAAATAACATTCATCATTAATATACAAGACCAGCAAAAAATATACAAGACCAGCAATGTAGACTTTGTTTCAAGGGAAGAAATATATGACTTCTTTGAAGGCAGTGAATGGAATGACCCTGAGAAGATGATAACTCGCCCAATAAAGTTGTGGAATACGAAGCAATTAAAAGGACCGAATTGCATAAAATTTCTATCAAGGCAACCATGTTCCCTTACTACAACATGGTAAGTTGTATTATCTCTCAAGCTCATGTTCAAACTTTCTCCATTGTTGGCCATTAAAAATTTGATTGCTTCTTGGAAGCCAAAATTTCTTAGGCATATATATAAGCTTAATTCTTCTGAAATTCTTGTGGATACAGAATTTCTAAGTCATTTCCATAACAATGTACTTAATAAGAAGAATAAGTATTATATTGTATTTATTAAGAATAGGTTGCATGAACTTGAAAGGGATAAAATCAAAACTAGAAAAGACTATCCAATAGCCCTCTTTAAAAGCCCTTAGGAATTTGTGATTAAAATTCTTGCAAGATTGTATGGTGAACCAAATCCTAAACATTTCAAAGTAGAATGGGTTCAACTCATCTACGCAATATTTAAAAAGTAAAAGAGGTTTAATTGGGATGATATTTTGTCTCAAAAAATTAAAAAGAAATTAATCTTTTTTTAGCTACACCTCCAGGAATTGAGAAAGGTTTATTTATGTCAAGATACCTTATGGATACGGTTATTGCATCAGTCCCTTTCATGTTGATGTAGTGGAGTTACTATCTAAACCATATACAAACCGTTCAACATTTATGCTCCATTCACTTGGAAAGTATATGAAAGAGCCATTTTTATGATATATGTGATAATGTTATGGTTTATTTTAATCATTTTTTGTTTGAAAATACTCCACCCAGGGTGAGAAATGAATTTCATATTGCACTATCTCAATAGCAGATTGGTTCATTAAAGAAAATTTTTCTTACATTCGAAACTATGGAAGTGAAGTTTGACCTCATGTTCTACCTCAGTTCATTCCAAATATATTAGCAATCAAAGAGATTGCAAATCAATTTTCTTTAAATGGAGTGACCAAATTCTTGCATAAAATATAGAACAAAATGTGGCCTAATATTCCCATCAAAATTGACCAAATGGTATTGAAAAAAAGAGGGCATGTTGTGGTAGAATCCAATGGTATACATGAAATCTAGTTTCGTTTAATTGCCCATTACAAATATGATTCTAAGAATGTTATTGTTAATCATTACATCTCGATAAATTTTCCAAAAGTCTATCTTCATCAACAACCACTCTTTGATCATGCTTTTATCAATTATAACAATTTTGATCAAGTATCATTTAAGGTTAATTCTATGAGAATTGAGGAAATTTTTAAGTTTCAGAACTTTAGAGAAGAAACATATGATACTACATAAGGTAGAGAAGTGTAAATTCTAGTACATCAATTGAAAAATTGAGACTTCTTGAAGGTATTAACATTTTCCTTACAGATATTTCTTAATACTTTGATTATTACTTTATACAAGAAGAATATGATGAGACTTTGAATTATTTAAAGTTACATGTTTCTTCTATTCTGATGCAGGAGCATCTAGCTCACCATGACCTGGTGAAGTCTCGCTAGGTTGGAAGGTTGACAAGTATCTGGAATGTTTTCTTTTATTTTCTAGTTTAAGAATTCATAAGACATATTGTCCATTTATTTTACTTTAATTGCTAAAATTCAAAGTTAAGTGTCGGTTAGGGTCACTATAAGTTTAATAGCAATAAGTGTCAGT
Organism: Pinus taeda; assembly: GCA_000404065.3. Classification (NCBI taxonomy): domain Eukaryota; kingdom Viridiplantae; phylum Streptophyta; class Pinopsida; order Pinales; family Pinaceae; genus Pinus; species Pinus taeda. The sequence continues at coordinate 97,621 of APFE030567855.1, forward strand.
TAGGAATTGATCTGTTAAATTAGGAAAGAAAAGACAAAATTGTCCACAGGAAGATCTTGTAAATGACAACTAAACTATGGTTACCCAACAAATTATTTCTATTCAACTGACAAACAATGACAGTTCCAAATTAACTGTAATCACAAGATATAAAAAGAGCAATGTAAGACCAAAAGGAGGGTTCTGTAATTCACAATATCAAAACAAAGAAACATATCTATTTTAGAAAATTCGTTCATCTGTGTACATTGTCTGTCTGCTAAAGATTATTTTTTTCTTTCTGCTTATTGAATTGAAACTAATAGTATTGACAAACAGACGAAGGCTACAGTGAGGTCATGTCATTTCTTATATTCTCATCAAATGAACAGTCTATAACAAAACTAATTAGTTGTACAATCACAAGACAGAAGTTCGACATGAAGAGATAGATTTCAACAAGTGTGTCATAACTAGAAACCCAAAAGCAAATAGGGCCACATACCAAAGCGGAAAAGTAACCTACAGAAAAAGGTATTTCTCTCAAAAACGACTCCTCGTAACTTCTGTGAAATACAATAATAATATAGTCTAGTTCTCATTGAAATCGACCACATATAATTACAAAAAGTATCCGTTGACAAACCCACAAGTGTCGCATCCAAAAATTGGACAAACCCTGGCCTAGGGTTTCAGAACAGAAACCCCAAAATCCAGTCAACAAACGACTAACTAGAACAGGTGGCTGAGACCAAAATCCCACAAGGAAATGACGACTCTGCATGACAAGCACAAACAGTAAAATGAAAACTACAGAAATCCCAAGAAATTAGCAATGTGTTGACAAGTGTAGTGCCAGAGCCTACTAGCAAGTTACGCCATCCTTGAAGGACCAGAAACCAGAGGACCCATGAGCCCAGGTCGAGTTGTGACCTACAAATACAATAGGGTAATGTTAACACCTGTACATTGCCAAGAATCCACTTAAAATAGTTACAGAATGTGAGAGTTTCGTATTTAGTTACCTCAGCAAGCGAACTGAAGAGCCGAGGAGCAAAGCCAAGTCGAATAACCGAAATTGAGACTAGAGGAATGATTATGGTTAGTACAAATCCCAACAAGAAGACGAAATTGAATCAAAGAAGGAGAGATTACCTATTGCAAGCCGCTGAAACCTGATAATGTGTTGCAAGACAGTCGAGAATGACTGAAATTAAACAAACCATGCATAGAACGGTAACTACAGGTACCCATTAACCACAGCAGAGCGACCAAACCAAAACATAGGCAACATCACTATAACAGTGGTAGCACAACAAGAATCGAAGACAATAACCAAATAAGACCTTAGACTTCTTAACCACACCACAGCAAAAGAATAGCAGGACGAGACCGAAGGACTTACCGTGTGCACTAACAAGCGAGCGTGCCAACAAAACCAGAGAGATTTCAACCCACTGAAGACTGGAAAACCTACAACCAGGCGTGGAGAACTTACAACCATTTATAGTGACATTCAATGAGGGAAAGGAGACCTCCATACTCCACAAAATAAGAACCAGACAGAGAACACACCCAAACCCTCATAGCAACCGAATAGCAGAATAAAATTGTCTCGAATGACTGAGGAACTGAGGTATTTTGCCAAAGAACACGTGGAGGAGCCAGGACCGAGGCATACAGGGAGGAATTAAATGCGGCAGTAATTGATCACAACCACCAACCAACGTCCACTACCACCTTTGCATGCGACCATGGGGAGGACCACCGTATTGTAAATCCGGCGACCGCCGATTAAACCTGAGACACGTAGAGCTATGGGCCCATGTGGCTAGGCTACATTAGAGTGGTATCAAAGCAGATTGTTGATGTTAGGAGGAAGGATGGAGAGAGGAAGGTGAGGTCATGGCAGAGGTGCTAGAAGATTGGCAGAGGAAGGGTTGAAAGAGGAGATCAGAATTCTTGCTGCCCGTTTGGAGGCAGTAGAGGCAGGTAGACGAAGAGATCCAGAATTAGGCGATGCTAGTGAAGAGGAAGTAGAAGTAGCATCAGATGGACTAGACGGTGAATCCACAAAAGTGAGATTTTTAAGATCTGTTTTAGTAGCAAGTAGTAAACCCAAGCCAGAACTCCCGACGTATGACGGCAGCTTGTCTATCAAAGTTTTATCGGATTGGATTAGTGAGATGGATAAGTATTTTGAGTGTGAGGAAGTTGGTGAAGACCGCAGAGTCAAATTCGCTGCGATGAAATTGAAGGGACACACAGCCCTATGGTGGGATAGTGTCCAAAACGAGAGGAAGAGATTGAATAAGGCGCCGATTAAAACCTGGTCAAGAATGGTGGTCAAGTTAAAGGGCAGATTTCTGCCAAGGGACTATCAGATTGCATTGCACAGGCAGGTGCAGATCTGAGACAGAAAGGATTGACGGTAAAGGAATACACAGAGGAGTTCTACCGAGTGAATTTGCGGGCAGGATGCACAAAGGATATAGCAGAAAGAACAACCACGTATGTAAGTGGGCTGAGGTTGGATATTTTAGATGAAATTAGTATTTTATCTCTGAACAACACGGAGGAAGCATATCAAAGTGCAATAAAGGTTGAGGAGAAAATTATCAGAAGACAGAACACCCAGAGAGGATGAGGGGCCAGCAGAGGAAAAGGCCAGTCCTATGGCAGGGGCCGAACTACTAACAGCAATGAGGAAGATAGTAGTTTGAAAGCTTCTAGATCAGCAGATAGAGGAGACAATGTGAGAGACGGTAGGTCATCCCAGCGAGGGAAGGGAAATGACCCGGGTGCGTATGTGATGCAACCAGAGGAAACAACAGCACTCCCTCAAGAGGCAGAGAATGCTCCAGAGACGGTAGAAGCTTTGGTGCTGCACAAGCTGCTATTAAAACCAGTCAAGGAGATCACCAAAAAGACGCAGCAAAAGGCTCTATTCAGGACGATTTGTAAATCGCTAGGTAAGTGTTGTAAATTATTATTGACAGCGGAAATACTGACAATTTAGTGTCCACAGAAATGGTGGAGAAATTGGAGTTGAAATTCTCAAAGCATCCCAATTCATATAGAGTTTCATGGCTGCAAAAAGGCCATCAATTGTTGGCAAATGAACAAAGCGAGGTCGAGTTTCAGATAGGCAGATACAAGGACAATGTTGTTTGTGACATCATGCCGATGGATGTATGTCACATACTGCTAGGCAAGCCTTGGCAGTACGATAGAAAGGTAGTCCACGATGGATTGACAAACTGTTATAAATTTGAGAAGGATGGAATCAAGCATACGCTTGTACCCATCAAAGAAGAAGGGACAATAGAGACCAGTGAACCAAGGATGCTATTGGTCAGCGGAAAACAGTTTTTAAAATAGGTGGAGGATAGTGAGGTAGGTTATGTGGTTGTAAAGAAAGCAAGGACAGTCCTGTTGCATACGGAAATATCAGACTTGCCCACAGAGATTCAGCAAATGTTGGAGGAGTTTGCATACATAGTTGTAGATGACTTGCCAAACAAGTTACCCCCCAAGCAGAGCATCAATCGTCACATTGACTTCATACCTGGAGCCAGTTTGCCGAAAAAAGTGGCATATCAAATGAGCCCCAAGGACAATGAAGAGATCAGGAAGTAGGTGCAGGAGCTGTTGGACAAGGGATTGATAAGGGAGAGCTTAAGCCCTTGTGTTGTTCCAACGGTCCTCGCTCCTAAGAAAGGAGGAGAATGGCGGATGTGCACCGACTCAAGGGACATCAATAAAATCACCATCTGGTATAGGTTCCCACTGCCACAGATCGATGATAGGATGGATTGTTTAAGCGGGGCAGCTTATTTCTCGAAGATAGATTTGAAAAGTGGGTAAGATCAGATTCATATACGGGAGGGTGACAAATGGAAGATAGCCTTTAATATGAATGAGGGGTTGTACGAATGGTTGGTCATGCCATTAGGGCTGAGCAATGCGCCCAGTAAATTCATGAGGTTAATGAATGAGATGCTGAAGGAGTATATTGGGAAGTTCATAATAGTTTACTTGGATGACATCCTTATTTTTAGCAGGATAAGAGAAGAACACCTACAGCATGTGCGTAAGGTTCTAGAGAAATTACAACAGAATAAACTGCTAATAAATTTGAAGAAATGTACTTTTTTGCAGAAGGAATTGATTTATTTGGGGTTTGTAGTAGCAGAGAATGAATTGAAGATGGATTCGAAGAAGGTGGCAACAATAGTGAATTAGCCATCTTCGAAAAATTTATTTGAGATACATAGCTTTCATGGATTAGCTAGTTTTTATAGGAAATTCATAAGGAATTTCAGTGAAATTTGTGCACCAATGCTAGATACCATGAAAAAGGCCAGCCACCCTTTTCAATGGATAGAGGTGGCAGAGAGAAGTTTCTAGTTGTTGAAAAAGAAGATTATTGAGGGGCCGATCCTGAGACTACCCGATTTCCAGAAGTTGTTTCAGGTTCGTTGTGATGCCAGCGGGATAGAAATTGGAGTTGTTCTCAGTCAGGAGGATAAGACTGTAGCATTTTTCATCAAGAAACTGAACGAGAGTAGACAGAAATACTCATCATATGATAAGGAATTCTATGATGTGGTACAGACATTAAAACACTGGAGGCATTATTTATTGGGAAATGAATTTGTGTTGTTCTTAGATAACTCTGCACTACAATATATAATGTAGCAGCACAAACTCAACCACAAACACGCCAAATGGGTAGAGTATTTACAGAGTTCCAATTTCGTATTTAAGCATATTAGCGGGCAAGCAAACAAGGTAATGGATGCGCTTAGTAGGAAATCTCTACTTCTGCAGGTGATGGGTTTTGAGCATTTACAGGACTTGTGCCAAACAGATACAGATTTTAAAGAAGCCTATGAGGCATGCCAGAACCCTTTAGTGAGAGACAACAGTCCTTGGTTAGATTACAATCTACAGGAAAAGTTGATGTTTAAGGGAGGACAAATGTGCATACATGACTGCTCGATGAGGGAGAATATTATTCGTGAGAAGCATAGTGGAGGTTTGGCCGGACACTTCGGCATGGATAAGACCCTCAAGCAACTTAGTCATTTTTATTTTTGACCAAAGATGCGGAGAGATGTACAATGGTTTGTGGCTAGATGCAAAGTGTGCCATTTAGCAAAGGGTCACAGTCAAAGCACAGGACTGTATACACCGTTACCTATTCTAGGTAGACCTTGGGACTCAATTAGTTTGGACTTCGTCTTAAGTCTACCCAAGACGTAGCGAGGATACGAATTGGTAATGGTGGTGGTTGGCAGGTTCTCAAAGATGGCACATTTTATTTTCAATGAGATTGTCAAGTTACATGGATTGCCCAAATCTATCCTTTCGGACAGGGATGTGAAGTTCACGAGACACTTTTGGCGTACCTTATGGAAAATCATGGACACACAACTAAGCTACAGTTCTGCATATCACCCGCAAACCGATGGGTAGACAGAAGTTGTAAACAGGAGTCTGGGAAACCTGTTTCGCAGCTTGGTCAGGGAGAATTCGTGGATGTGGGATCGATCGCTAGCACAGGCATAGTTTCCTTACAATGACTCACCTAACCATAGCACGGGTTTCAATCCATTTCAGATCCTATACGGCATGCATCCACGCGGAGTGCACGAACTGCGGGAAAGAACGGCGAAGTGCAGACGGGGAAGATTTTGCTAACGTGATGAGAGATTTGCATGAACAGGTAAAGATGAAATTACAAGACAACAACTTAACGTACAAACAACGTGTAGACTTGAAGAGAAGGGAAGTATAGTTTGACATGGGGGATGAAGTCCTTGTGCATTTACACAAAGAAATATTTCCCAAAGGTACATACAATAAATTGAAGTGTAAAAATATAGGGCCTTGTAAAATTCTTCTGAAATTTTCAGCGAATGCCTATGAGATACAGCTACCACCCAAAATAGGCATTTCACCTATCTTTAACGTAGCAGACCTGTTCTCGTACACCGCTAACCCAGAGGGAAAGGAAGAAGATGGAACCACGCGACCTACATGGAGTACACAGGAGGACAAGGAAGCTTGGAAGAGACAAATTCCTTACGTTCAACCTCCCGAGATCGAAAGCATTCTTGATACCCAGGTGGTTAAACAAACTCGGCGAAAGGAATATATGTAGTACTTGGTCAAGTGGAAGAACCGTCCTATCGAGGACAGTCCGTGGCTTGACTCCAAGTAGATTGAACAAACAGGAACTTCAATCGAGAAGCTCATGAACCGAAGCCATGATTTCTTTTTGCCCTGGGAGCCTAATGCAGGAGCATCTAGCTCACCATGATTGGGTGAAGTCTCACCAGGTTGGAAGGTTGGAAAGTATCTGGAATGTTTTCTTTTATTTTCTAGTTTAAGTAGTCATACGACAGATTGTCCGTTTATTTTACTTTAATTGCTAAAAGTCAAAGTTAAGTGTCGGTTATGGTCATTATAAGTTTAATAGCAATAAGTGTCAGTTAAGAATTGATCTATTAAATTAGGAAAGAAAATACAAAATTGTCCACAGGCAGATCTTGTAAATGACAACTAAACTGTGGTTACCCAACAAACTATTTCTGTTCAACTGATAAACAGTGATAGTTCCAAATTAACTGTAATCATAAGATATAAAAAGAGAAATGTAAGACTAAAGCAGGGTTCTGCAATTTCACAATATCAAAATAAAGAAACAGATATATTTTAGAAAAGTCGTTCATCTGTGTACATTGTCTGTCTGTTGAAGATTATTTTTTTCTTTCTGCTTATTGAATTGAAACTAACAGTATTGACAAACATAGGAAGACTACAATGAGTTCATGTCATTTCTTATATTCTCGTCAAATGAACAGTCTATAACAAAAATAATTAGTTGTACAATCACAAGATGGAAGTCCGACGTGAAGAGACATATTTCAACAAGTGTGTCACAACCAGAAACCCAGAAGTAAATAGGGCCGCATAGCAAAGCGGAAAAACAACCTACAAAAAAGGTATTTCTCTCAAAAATGACTCCTTGTAACTTCTGTGAAATACAATAATAATATAGTCTAGTTCTCATTGAAATCGACCAACATATAATTACAAAAAGTATCCACTGACAAACCAACAAGTGCCACGTCCAAAAATTGGACAAACCTTGGCCTAGGGTTTGAGAACAGAAACCCCAACATCCAAGCAACAAACGACTAACTAGAACAGGTGGCCGAGACCAAAATTCCACATGGAAATAATGATTGTACATGACAAGCACAAACAGCAAAACAAAAACTACAGAAAGGCCAAGAAATTAGCAGTGTGTTGACAAGTGTAGTGCTAGAGCCTACGGGCAAGTTACGCCATCATTGAAGGACCGGAAACCAAAGGACCCACGAGCCCAGGTCGAGCTGTGACCTGCAAATATAATAGGGAAATGTTAACACCAGTACCTTGCCAAGAATCCACTTAAAACAGTTACAGAATGGGAGGGTTTCATATTTAGATACCTGAGAAAGCGGACCGAAGAGCCGAAGAGCAAATCCAAGTCGAATAACTGAAACTGAGACCAGAGGAACGATTCTAGTTAGTACAAATCCCAACAGGAAGCCGAAATTGAATCAAAGAATGAGAGATTACCTATTGCAAGCCGCCGAAACTTGATTATGTGTTGCCTGATAGCTGAGAACGACGGAAATTAAACAAACCATGCACAGAACGATGACTACAGGTACCCATTAAACACAGCAAAGGGACCAAACCAGAATAGAGGAAACAACACTATAACAGTCATATCACAACAAGAATCGAAGAAAATAACCAGACAAGACCTCAGACTTCTTAACCACACCACAGCAAAAGAACAGCAGGACGAGGCCGAAGGACTTACCGTGTGCACTAACAAGCGAGTGTGCCAATAGAACCAAAGAGATTTCAACCCACTGAAGACTGCCAAACCTACAACCAGGTGTGGAGAACTTACAACCATTTACAGTGACATTCAACGAGGGAACAGAGACCTCCATACTCCATGAAATAAGAACCAGACAGAGAACACACCCAAACCCTCACAACAACCGAACAGTAGAATAGAACTGTCTCGAATGACCGAGTAACCGAGGTATTTTTCCAAAGAATGCATGGAGGAGCCAGGCCCGAGGCACACAGGGAGGAATTAAATGCAGCAGTAATTTCTTGTAGCCACCAACCAACGTCCACTACCACCTTTGCATGTGACCACCGTATTGTAAATACGGCGACCACCGATTAAACCCGAGACACGTAGAGCTATGGGCCCCTGTGGTTGGGCTACGTCATATTCCAATAGATAAACCTCATGTTCAAACAAATATTATTCAAACAAAAGCTTCACGACATGCTCAAAGTACAAAGCATATGACAGTTCAAGAACAAGGTATTTCTCATCCGGAAAAAATTATCACAAGCATCGAATATCGTGATAATATAAGTCTGCCTAATGGTCATAAGATTCAATGAGGCTGTAATGTGCCTCTATCACAATTTTTTTTTTCTTTTTTTGTAAAATTATTCCAGAATCCAACTCATTTATAAATAACCTTCTCCTAGAAAATTTTCTTATATAGTATTATTACAATTATTTTAAGTTGATCCATGGAATTTCTACTTTCTTTAAAAAGGAACATTTCTTTCAAATAAGTTCTCCGTAATATAATTTTTCTTGTCCAATGATTCCCTAATTCGTTAATCATAATATTATTTTCTTTGTGTTCCCACATATGTTATCCATGTTGTTTTTTCCTTATTAAATAGAACAATCTCATTTCTAATAATTGGTTTCCTTAACCATTCTTTTTGTATTTCTCATTGTGAGATGATGTCTTCCTATACATATGTGTTTAGGTGAGTAATTTTCACTTTACAATTACAAATTCTAACTAAACTCCCAAACCTATATATAATATATACTATTTATTTGGAAATATTCCCATCCTCCAATTACAAAATGTAATAAATAAACCTCCCAATGTTTTTCATCCTTAGAATTATATAAACATATATATAAATATATAATATAATATATATATATATATATATATATATATATATATATATATATATATATATAGATATATATAGATATATATATATATGTACCATGGCTTGGAACCTTTATTATTACACTTTTACAAATATTATTTCATTCAATGCTTATATTTCGCGTAAATTAGCGTGTATGTTGAATGTGGTATTAATAAGGCTCTAGAACAATATATTATCGGCTTGATATTATTTTTTTTACACACCTATCGTCACATTTTTAATCCTTCAGAGCTTTCCATAAACATAAACAAGTTATCCTCTAGTATTTACATTACTAGTACCTTTGACCTATACATGTCATCCTCTGAGGTCTCCACAAATGGTACCTTTTACCTACCACTTTGACAATGTAGATCATCTCTGGATAGATCAATGGTCAAGGTTGGTCTTAGGGTTTTCATGGAGGTAAAGTCTATTCTAACAATTCTCATTTCATTTTTACCCTATGATGCTCCGACAATAGCTTGCACTGCGAAATTTGGGATCATTTTATTCATTTCAGTATGTGAAGGTTAATATGGTAAATGTTTCTCACTGGTGATGAATTTAAAAATTTTAATGGACTGTCCTTGTCTAATTCTGTTTTGAATATCATCAACTCCTTCCAAAGGTAACTCTGTAATTGTTTTTGATAAATTATTCCTTATCAAACCTATTCTTGGGTATAGATTTGTTATAGTTTTTTCACTCACCTTGTAGTATTATTTTTTTTTAACAAAGTCGGTTACTGGATTTCTATTCCAAAAAAAGAAAAAAGAGGGAGACATGCTCTCATTACATCAAGCCAAAATGGGAGAAGGCATCTTGGAAGAGAAATAGAGAGCAAGAAGTCCCTATCTTCCAAGCTCTTCCCCTTTTGTTTCTGAGGTTACTAATTGCACTATGCTTATAAATACTTAAATACTGATTTAATAGCAATTTACACCTACATAACATAAAAAACTAGTAACAAAAAAACTTTGCAGAAAAGAGGATAATGAGGCAATTACGATTTTTTTTTTTTTGACTAAGGGTTCTTGATGGGGCTGAGTCCAATTCTTGTTGCTTTGAATGTTAGATTTTTCTCCTATCTAATTGATAGTTAAACTCTTTAGATAATTAATCATTTCATCCAAATTCCTACACTTTTGTTTTAGCAAAAACATTTTTTTCCTATATCCTTCCATTCGTCTCTTTAGGAAAGAATTCTCAGATTTTGCTTTAATTTTCTAGCCTTTGATCATTTCTCTAACCTGCTCAATCATGAATTTGTTAGCTTGACAGACACTGCAGTTTTCAAACATTGAGACATCGGCAAGAAGGTTCCGATCCATTTTTCCTGAAGGAAGAAGGCGACCGATCTAGCAGAGAATAAAAGGGGAAATAGGAAACAGAGAGAAGAAACAAAAGAAACATTTAGACAAACATGCAAAGACCCAAAGCTAATAGAGAGAGGGTAATTGGGCTCCAAAAACAGAAGCCACATAATCTGTGCGAAAGATAAAGAATCCAGGAGGCAAGGGCCACTAGAGCTACATGGTGGCGAGGGCAATAGGAGTTGTGTGAATGAAAAATGTTCAAAGTTGCCTCTAGATCTATGTGAGGGCAGGGACCACTAGAGCTGTGTGAAGGCAATAGGATCTAGAAAACAAACACCAAAGTTGTGCAAAGGAGAGGGGCAAGGCTAAAATAGAGAAGATAAGCATGATCCCAAAACGGGCGCAACGATGTATACAGGAAAAAGGATTACAACTTCTAAGATAGAGGGGGAGGAAAGGGAGGGTGAAGATGGTAGAGATAAAATAAGATGGGCGAAGGGGAACAATATATTGTTGTGTAGCTTGCCACATCAGGGAAGAGAACATTAACTTTTCATGGGAAGCTTGAGTAGCTACAGTTCACTTGATAGTCGTAGACTAACTATCTTATATGTTCTTGAAGATTTCCTTGGATTTTATTACCTTCTGAGATCTAACCATTTGATTTGAAGTGACTATAGCCCACCTTGATGTTCTCTCTTTGATTGCAATTCTTTGCACATTGAGGTGAGAGATCCTTTGGGATCAGTTTCTAATAAATCTCATTATCAATTCTAGATTCTCCCATAGTACGGATGACAGCCAATTTTTCCTACATGTCGATGGTACAATTATTTTCTCTAAGGATATGCTTGAAGGTGAATTCACCTAGAAACTGCAAAATCCCCCCCCCCTCCCCCTTTTATATTTGTCTCAAGGCCTTGTTCTTGGGGCTTCTTCTTTACACCATCGATTGGATTATTATTGAAGAGTCCCCCATTATGACCTAATTCTTCATACTTCATTGTCTTAAGATTTTCATTCCTAAGAGGTGGCCATAGCTTCTGCCCTTTTGTTGGATAATTCTCCTAATCCCCATTCATAATAATAGGATCTTTCCCTCTTGCGTCAAAAAGTATACCTCCCGCTTTAGCCTCTCTAGGGTTGGACTTAGAAGCACCATCAAATAGTAAGCAAGGCCTATTTAAATTTTCTGTCCATGTTTTGAACTCCTATTTTTTAATTATGATTTTCCAATTCTAAATGTTATTGGGAGATTTGTTGATGTATATTTTTTGTTGCTTGCTCATCGCGAATTCCACCCAGACTCTTTCCTCGTGATACATGTGATTGACATATATTTATTTAACTCCTTTATAGTTGATAAATTTAGATGACATGCTCCAAGTTTTAGCCAAGACTATTCCGGTATTTTGGGTGTGGTTTTAAAGATCCTTTAGTTTCTTACTAACCAGGTTTTCTAGCACATAAATGAGGGCAAACTCAACCAATATATTTTTATTGTTTCTTTATTTTTGAAGGAATATGGGTATTTGTTTCCCCAGGTTGAGAGAAGTTAATGTAAAGGCATCGATTATAGGATACTAACCTCCAAGGGACTAACAAGCCCTTTCCAGCAGGCCCTAGCGAAGGGGCATCTTGCAAAAAGATGCTAAATATTTTCTTCACTTCCTTAACACATAGCACAACATGATGGGCCTTCATATCCTTTCTTTTTAAGATTATCAGTGTTCAGTATTTTACCTTTGAGCAACGTCCACATGAAAACTTTGATTTTTGGCAATGTTCCAATTTTCCATGCCTCCCTCCAGTAATCCCAGTCTCAATTTCCATGCTGATGTAAAGTAACATATCAAAATTGAGTAATCCCCTCCATCAGCATCCCATCAAAGGGAATCTTTTGAGTATAGACTTAGTGGAGCAACTCCCTTAAGATGTGAGATTAGGGACTTCCACTGAGGGAAAAGTCCATGAGGGAGGTTGAGAATCCTCCAATCTCCCCATTCTCCATCTCTCCAAAGAGATATGTCATCCAAGGTAATGATTCCTTTTGATTGCATCCATATTCTCAGATCGTGAATAATTTCTTAACAGGCTATAGGTTGATTTCCCATTAATTTATCCTTCCATATTTTTATGAGTTTACCATTACGAGGGATCTTAGAAGAGTTTTCTTTGATGAGGGAAATAGTTTTTTTAATTAGATTCCAGAGCTGGGAGCAGGACTTGATTGGATAAACTTTTCTAAATAAGAGGGTTCTATTGTGGTTCATGTATTTTTCTTCGAGGGTTTTCTTCCACCATCTTTTGTCTCCTATTATAAATCTCCATGTTATTTTTGCTCTTAGAGCAAGGTTCATTGTCCCTAGGAGCCTTATTTCAACCCCACCTTTCTCATATAGAAGAGTTACTTCATCCCATTTCACAAGGTTATCCTTCTTTGTCTCCACCTTACCTCCTTTCCATAGGAACCCCCTGATTAATAGCTCAATTTGTTTGTGTATACTTGTCGAGGCTAGTATTGCTGCATATTGGTAAATTGGGAGAGTTGCGAGTAGGGCCTTTATTAGTACCACTCTTCCAGTCATATTGAGCCAAATCATACCCTAATTCTGCAATTTTTGCTTCATTTTCTCAATGTACTTATTCCATATTTTGATCTTCAAATTTTCTTTCAAGATCAGGAGTCCAAGATATTGGAAATGGCTCCATTTTTCTTGAAATGGGATTTCCAAAATTTCTAATATTTTTTGGAGAGTGCGAGAGGGAGTGTTCCATCCAAAGATTCTGCATTTATGATTATTTATGTCCTTCAAATTCTTCCAAAAAATGGTTTAGTACATTTTTTATTCTTCTTACCATTATGCACGAGGCCCCTCCCATGATCAAGGTGTCATCTGCAAAAAGGGAATGGTTTATGCCTTTAACTTCAAGAGAGATTGAGAATCTTGTGATAGTCCTATCTTGTCTGCATTTCTCAAGGCTTCTGCTCAGTGAGTCCACCATTATTATATATAAGAAAGGAGAGAGAGGAAAGCCTTAGCAAAGACATCCTGAGCTCTGAAAATATTCACTTGGTCTTCCATTGACCAATGGTGCAATCCAAGGACCCACAATACAAGCTTTTATTATATCTATTTCCTTTTTTGAGAAACCAAATCTCTATAGGACAGCAACAAGAAAACCCAAGTTGACCCTATCAAATGCATTAGCCATGTCGAGCTTGACAATCATTCCTTTTTATTTTTTCATAAGGCTAGAGTGAAAATCTTCTTACACTATTAGGATGTTATCAAGGATTTGTCTTTTTGGGAGAAATGCTCCTTGGTTCTCAATATTATTCCTAGAAGAAAAATTTTTATTATGTTTGCCAGAATTTTTGTTGTGATTTTATAGGAGGAGTTACATAGAGAAATGGGTCTGAATCTACTAAAGGAGTTAGCATTTGACTCTTTTGGAATAAGGGCAAGGAAGGAAGAGTTTTTTAATCCTCCAACCTTGAATTTCTCGAAAACATTTATGATCATTATTATCAAATATTTTTTAATAATGACCCAATTGTTTATATAGAAGGAGATAGGGAACCTATCCGGTCCTGGGGCCTTATCCAGATGGAAATCCCAAACAACAGCTGCAACTTGCTTTTCTTCAACTGCTCTTGTGAGTTCATTGTTTTCTGCTTCATTGATTTTCCTGGGATTATGTTGAAGATAATCTTAATACTTGTTATTTGAAGCTAGGGATGATAATATATTTTTATATATCTGTAAGCCTCTTTCTTTATTTCCACTTGACCTCTGACTTCATTGCCTTCACTATATTTTATTTTGTCTATTTGGTTTTGGTTTATTCTTATCCTCGTCGTATAATGGAAAAACACAGTGTTCTTGTCTCCTCCTTTGAGACATATACTTCACGATTTTAGCCTCCGCTCTTCTTCTTCCTTTCTATTTTGTCTATACATCTCCTAATATGCATGTTTTTCCTACCATACGCTCTCCTATGATTCCTCTTGCTGCTCTTTTTCAACTTGGATTCTATCAATTTTTTCTATTATTTCTAGCTTTATTTTTTGTGTTTCTTGTTGGTTAATCCTTGCCCAATGTTTTAGCTCTCTCCTCAAGGATTTTAATTTAGTTTCCCAAACATAGCTAGGAGAACCAATAATTAGTTTTTCCATACTTCAGCAATGATTTTTTTAACTTCTTCACTTTTGTTCCAAGTGGAGCTAAATCTGAAAGGAACTGGGCCAAGATTTTTTAGCTTCCCAAAGGTGAGAGCCACCAGTTTCTTATTTGATGCTATATTCTGGATGATTTTGGATTTTATCTTGTTGAAGGAATTGTCAACTTTGTCTTGAATTAGAAATCTATCCAACATTTCCTTTATGTTATGTTTCCCAATTATTTTGTTGATCAATGTATACTTTCCATTGCTAGGAGGCATGTCAAGTAATTTTCATGCCCCCATAATAGATTCTAACATTTCCCTATATGGATCAGCATTGTAAATTCCCCTAAATTTCTCCTCTTCGCTCAATACCAGATTGAGATCTCCTCCTATGATTATGTCTTTGTTTTGGTCTTGCATAATATAATTTTTTAAGGTGGACCAACAAACTTGCTTATCCATGTAATAGATTGGGGCATATATATTTAAAATATAACATTTCTCTTTTGTTTTTTTGTTTGTTAGAAAATTATATATTATAGAGCAATGGAACACATAGAATATTGCAGAAATATAAACACAAAAAATGCATAAAAACAGATAGACACAGATATACATGGTTCACCCAGTTTGGGCTACGTCCACCTCGAACAGCCAGTCCTTCCTTTCTATTATCCAGCAAAATGAAGAGACACAACCTACAGCAGATCCGCTGTAATATCCATTGTTTTCTCTCACAGTCTCACCTCTTTGTTTCTCACTAGGAGAATACACATCTATTACTCAAACTCAATACAATGCCCTCATAAAAAGAGAGGAGTTGCCTTCTAGGGCAAAAAAACCTAAACTAAACATAAGTTCTACCGTCAGATCATCTGCCTAATGAACGACTCAGATTGACTAGAAATTACTATACTTTTACAAGGAAACTTTACATTTGTTTTTAGCTTCAAGGGCACAACCCTCGAAACCCCTGTCGGGGGACCGCTGGCCCCTGGACCCCCCAGTTGATGGGGATTGGCCCCCCTGAACCCTCGTGGGGGGGACAAGTCGCCCCCGCGTGGAGGGGTGTACAAACTTCCTGGGGTATACATCCAGCTGAAACAAACACCTCTAAATAATCATGCTCCACACCCAACATTGTTTTCCAATTCTGTTTCTATCAATTGAAACTCTTTTTTGTTGTTGTATGAGCTCCCAATTTTTGGTTTTCCATAGTGTGCATATTCCTCTTGAGGCTTCAGTCATTGAAATTGAGGTTCCTTGATAATTTTTTTATTTTTGTATGATTGTTTATATTTCCTTTTCATTTGTCTTTGTCACCTATAACAAAAAGATATTTGAGTTCTCTAAAATTAATAAATCTTTCATTTCCTTAATTTTTGGCATATTTACCATTCCTCTGCAATTTCAGGAGACTACATTCATTATCACTTGATGTTATGGGTAGAGGGAACTTTCCCTATATTAGGGTGGGTGATTTTCTCCTAGTTATTTTCCAAGAAAGTCTCTAAAGGTTGTTGGGTTCCCAGATCCATTTCCTTTGGCGCATCTTCATCTCTAATTTCTCTACTATTTTTTTTGTCGGCCCTTTTAGGGTGGTTGAGAGAGGAGAGGAGCTCTTTGGAGAGGGTACGAGTGATTATTCGGTCGACGGAGGAGAGGAGAGGGATTTGGGAGGGGATAGGCAATGAAGGGGAGGGGTTAGAGGGGAAGGGAAGAAGAGGGGAGGAGGAAAGGGGAGGGGAGGGGAGATCAGCGTCTGCAAGGGAGCCAAATGGATTAGAAACCAAAAGATATGATAAGGGGGGAGGGGTAGAAGATGGAGGGAGGGGGGAAAAGGGAGAGGGGGGTATTTATATGAAATAGGCTTGGAAGGAGAGGATGAGGGGGAGAGGGAGGGAAGGATGAGGGAGGGAGAATAGAAACTAAAGAGAGTTTGGGTTTGGTTTATTCCTTTTTCTTCTTGACCTGCTCCCATTTTGGTTCCTAGTTTTCTACTTCTTTTGTTTCGTGATTTCTAGAACATCTGTTTGCAAAATGACCATATTCATGACATATCTTACATTTGAATGAAATTTGTTTGTACTCTAGCTGTTGAATGTGAACCCAACTATCCACTTTGATCTTCAATGCTTCTCGAATTCCTTTCCCCATATCTATTTCTACACATATTCTCGCACAGGCATGCATGTTTTCCTTTGGTTCACTTCTGTCGATATATCTCCCCACAACATTTCCTATTGCTTTCACATCTCCCCAGCAATGTAGAGGGAGATGGGGAAGCCTCACCCATACTGGCACTGCATTTGGCACGTCCAACTCTAGATCAAAGTCTAGAGTCCACCTATTGAGATAAAGCCCTCTTGAATCCACAAAATGTGGCCCATTTCTAAATATTAAATCTTTATCATCTTTTGTTTCAAAGTGGAAGGTAAAATATCCTCTTCCACAAAATCTGATGGAGATTTTCCCCGTGATAGATGAGGCCCAGTTTCTTTCTACCCATTTCAAGACCGAACAGGGCGAGGGCCAGAGACCAAAAAACTAACCCACCAAACCTCATTCAGAGAGGGATAGAGCTACATGACGAGGAAGGGAGGGAGGAAGGATTATTTCAGGAATTTCATTTATCTTCTTAACAAACTTTGATATGGACGGTCTGGGATGAGATGGTCCCAAGGAGGAGAGAAGAGAGGCAAAGGCTTCCACATTTTCTCCTAGTTGATTTAAAGGTCTGGAAAATGAGACAAGGATCGATGTACCCTTGGGAGGAGGTTCCACATGATCCATCGTGAACCAATCAAGGGCAGTAAGCCATGGGAGCCGAAGGAAAAGATCTCATTCAGATATTAAGAATGACAAGGTGGGAGCAAAGTGTGCATGATATAGGGTTATGGAACACATACATTTATTACCTCTTATAAAAATCTGAATTTTTTAATAAATTTAAAGAGTTTGAGACTCTTATGGAGAATCGAGAAGAGAACAAAATTAAGTTGTTAAGGACAAATATTGGTATAGAATTCTACAGGAATGAATTCAGGGAATTTTATCACCTTGGAGTATTATTAACATATGTATAACTTTTTGTTTCCAGGGTACTTTCCGTAATGTTCCAGTGCTAAAGTGAAATATTTTTGCCCCATTGAACTTAAGTGTTAACTATAGGGCTTCTCATAATTTTGGTTACTGGTTAGAGATGGCTTTCAGCTAAATAGATTTACTTCGTCTCAATAGACACTAACACTCAAGTAAAAACCCATGTTATTATGCATAATATTTATGTTTTAAGATTCCTATTTTCAAAAGGCTATGCAAGGAAATCAGTTACTATTTCCTTATTATTGATATTGGTATGGTTATCAGTGTGGTCGAAAAGAAAAATTATTATGGGTTCATGACCCTCACTTCCTATTTTCATGTATCTAATTTACGGTTTCGCTTCCAAAATTCTTATAATGGTATTGGTTAACACTTAAAAATTTCCTCTCGGCTATGAAATAAGAAGTCCTAAGGTAACCTTTTCAAATGAAGATTGTATATTGAAGGCTAGCCCCTTCAATATAGAGAGGGCTCTCTCTGACAACCTAATCACTATGGTTAGAAATTGGTTATATCTTTAAACAATCTCTGAATATTCTATAGGATTGTGTTGGAGATAGGGTTTGGTTGGGTAAGAGAGAGACAATCCAATGGGAAATGAACTCAAACGATATAGAACTTCATCAAAAGCCTATTGGACACTCAGTTAATTGAACAAAAGCTAATCAAAGGCAAGGTATAAAATGCTTTCTTAGACATAAAATAATGTTAATTTGTAGGCTGGAAAGAAAAAACAACAATCCACTATAGTAGAGCACCAAGTAAGGGTGAATTATAAAGTAGATTTAGAGGGCAGAGTTGAAATACGTGAATATATAAAACAAAGCATCAAGAATTGATGAATTTTGAATTATTTAATCTTACTCAAATTTTAGAAGACAACACATTCAAATGAATTTACTCAGAAGGAAAAAATTCACATAAGAGAACACATACTGGAAATAATTATCAGATTAATTTTTGAGGCCAAAGTCTTGGTAATTCTGATCCAGGAAATTTTATTAATTTCAGGAAAATCACAAGTACAACCAAGCCCAAATAGGTCCGTCAATTCTAAACCCTTATTATTACAAAATCATGAAATATATACACCATTACAATAAACAAATAGTCTCTATCTTGTAGTATCAAAATATAAATCAAAATCAATTAAAATATCAAAATAAAAAATAAGTATGGAAAATATAACAAAATATCTCAAACAGTAGAAGGATGGAGTGAAATTTGGAACCATATCCATAATATTTGGATCTGATTGCCACATGTTGAACTTGTTTATTGATTTTCTGCTAAGGTATCTTCCAGTTGTTGATTTGATACCCAATTGTTGTTTAAGAATATGAAATTTATTTGTTTGATTGCCAAAAATAAGAGAATTTGATATTGAAAGGTTCGACACATTTTCTTGTTACATACTTATTATTAATCTACCTAAAATTATACAAGAAAGAATTTGTCACCATTGAAATTTGAAACTAGTATTGCAAATGATTTTCGTAGCACCCTTGGAACTACCAATTGTATCCTTTGACTTCTCGAGTGTTACCCAAAAAATGCTCAATTGATTCCATATGTGTTCCATTGACAACCTATAAATGCTCAATCTAACCCCTGTGAATATGGATCTAATCTTCTACTTGTTGATATTTCTCCCTTGAAAAATGGATCTGGATATTACTGACAATTTATTGATGACAAGGCACCATAGACCCTATCCTCTTAATGCCTATATTGAGTGTTTGTGGATACTTGGAGGATGGTTGTTCAAAACAAAATCTCCATCATGAAGTCCACAGCAAATCACCTCACCAACTTGACCTTTCTTGGTTGATTTAGAAAATGCATTTGAATAGTAATTACCTCCCTTGTCAACAAATTTTCTACATTTCCCTTTATCTACACCTCCTACAACTTTTTCATATTGTAAACATTTCCACACTTCCAAATGTTACTTTCTAGGGTTATAAGGCCCTACATTATTGTCTTAGGATAAAAATATTTTGGTGTTGTAGTATAGACTAGTGAATCCATAATCTGAGAGCTTGGCAATAAAAATGTTTGTCAATCTAGACATTAGAAATTCTAAACTCATAGTACATGTCCTAGAAAGTCCGTCTCCATGTACATATGCGAGACCTTAAGTGAGAAACACAAAGGAATCCAAGAGGCTCTTTCACAGCTCTGAATTTAAATGGATGTTATTTGACAATGCCTTATATTTTGAGGTAAAATGATATTGTGATTGTTGTGAGCTAAGTGTATTCCTGCTAGAGAAACATAGAGAACAAACATTGTACGCTGCTTCAGTTGGCACTAAGGCATTCAATCCACATTCCATGACATTTGGAAACAGATGTGGGATTCTATAGGCATGAACTCAATAGGGAATCATTCTTAGCATTTGATCGATTTGAATATTAGATTTTACGTTGTGGCAGTGACATGAAAACAATACAACTTAACCATAAACTTTTGCTTAACATTTTTTTGTCAGATGTTGTCATGAATTGGCTTTTAGTATTCATTTTTTTGGTTATTTCATGGAACTATGTCCTACATGCATCCTTTTAACATGTCTTCAAATATTTATATAAGACAATATTTGTATTCTTTGTTGATGTGTTGTGCATAAAATATTCCCCTTGTGGCCACTCCCTTAGTCTTGTGTGGCTTGGTTGGGCACTTGAACATTGCCCTGTATACGTTGTGTGTTAGTTGTAATGTTTTGTAGAATGATAGAAATAGTTACTTGTTGACTTTTATTACTTAGTTGAGATTATGCCTCGAGCCCACCAACTTTTAGTAAAAATCACTAGAACCTTGCACATAGAACCGAGAGCCCAAAATTGCCTTAAAAATAATTTTTTATTTGCTAAACCTGATAAATTTGTGTCCCGAATGCCAAATTTTGTAATTGGAAATATTGGTGCCAATCAAGTTGGTGCTACAAAATCATCGAAGTTGTAAGTGCTATGAAATCACCAAAATTTCGGGCACTATGAAATGGCCAAAACTTCAAGTGCTACGAAATAATTTGGCAATACCCCTTAGCTTGCATATAAATTATATCATGCTAACAAATAGCTCCAATGGGGAATTGTCTCCCCGGGAGGTAGTAAATAACATGTAGACCTTGTTCCTAATACATTGGGCTATTCCCAATTCAAACCTCTAAACTTGTAAAGTGTAACCTACTTTTTAATTGAGGTAAATCCTTATTGAACATACTTTCTAAAAAATCAAAAACCAAATCGAAATGTTGAAAGAATGCTCTTGCTGTGAGCTTATTGAAAACACCCCTACTATAATCTATTGAATACAACTACTGAATCAAGTAATTACAGATTTCCAATGCATCCAATCAAGCAGGTAGCTATGATTGCTTTTTATCCTCGTGGACTTCCAACAAAAGGAAAATTTTTAAAACAAACAACTCAAACTGAAATTTGAACCTAATACTATAAAAATTGTACAATTTGAGTCTACTTTCTGACTCCAAACATGCTACAAAAGGATCCTCACAAGAATCAAAACTGATATAGCTATTTTTACAAGTTTTTTCACTCTGATATGAAACTACTCCATCTGCATTTTCTTTCCCATACACCTCCATCTGATAGCTATCATAATGTTGCAAACAAAAATTTTCTGGACATGAAAAGGTTGTTGGTTGAAACACTGTTTTTTGATAATTTATGTCAAAGAAGGATTCCTGAAAAACTACTAATGGAACGACCATGTCTTGTAGAATAGGAGTGACTAAGGATGCTTCTTCAAACGCTTCAACAAGAACATCATCTTGACCTCCTAAATCTTTTGACTTTGTGTTTTCAGGAGGTGTGAGATCATTAATACTTTCAACAATTTCCAATGAATTTGAAACAATTTTCTCTTCTTTTATGACTAAAATAGAAACTATTGATTGGTCATCATAATTCCTATCTTGGTCACTTATCACCTAAACATATTCATCATTTTTAAGAGAAGGAACATGCATTTCAAACTCTAGATCCTGGTCTATTTTAGATAAATAAGAAACTACTATGTGTTGTTGGGATGAAAATTCATTAAGGGTTTCTATGATTTCCTCATCCATAATCTCCTCATCACCATAAACATATTCTAAGTATTGAATAAATTCTTTACAATATTCACAATAGCTTTGGGATAGTGACAAAAAAGGATGAGACTCCCTATAACACTCAATGAATACTATGTAGAAATCTTTAAGCGAGTATAAGCTACCCGGTTTTAAACCTGCATACCATAATCTACCTTTGTCTATCAGCGTAACCATAAACATATTCATCAAAAAAAAAAAAAAGATAATGAAACCATAAAATTAATAATATTCCTATGAAAATTGATTAAATTCATAACAACATTATCTCCTTAATGATCACTGAACATTTGGAGATAAGTTTGCCAATCTATGTGAGGAAAATGGTTTGGGTATGAGATCATTTCTTGGGGGCATATATTATTGATTTTTAGCCCTCCATAGAAGTCATGTTTGAGAAGTAGAGTCATCAGTATGTTGGATTTCATATCTTGTTGAGAAGGGAGTCACCAAGTGAATGTGCATCCTCCTTGTGTCTGATTTATGTTCACTGTCAAAAATTAAACCTCATCATTATATTCCCAGTGTGGTCACCGAGATGTTATCACTCAAAAATTTCCTCTTGGCTATGAAAGAGGAATTCCTAAGGTAACCTTTTCAAACCAAGATTGTAGATTGAAGGCTAGCCCCTTCAATCCAGAGAGGGCTTTCTATGACAACCTAATCACTATTCTCAGCAACTAGTTCTATCTTTAAACAATCACTAGATCTATAAGGTTGTGCTGGAAATAGGGTTGGTTGGGTAAGAGAGAGATAATCCATTGGGAGATGGAGTCAAATGATATGCAACTTCTTGAAAATTATGTTGGACACTTGGTTAATTGAACAAAATCTAGTCAAAGGCAAGGTAGAAAATGGTTTCTTAGACATAAGATAATGTCAAGCTGAAGGTTGGAAAGAAAAACAACAGTCTACTATAGTAGAGCACCAAGAAAGGGTGAATTCTAAAGTAGTTTTAGAGGTTAGAGGTGAAACACATGAATATATAAAACAGAGCATCAACCATGGATGAATTCTGGATTATTTAATCTTAATCAAATATTAGAAGACAACACATTCAAATGAATTTACATAGAAGGAAAACATTCACAAAAGAGAACACAAACTGAAAACCATTATCACATGAATATTTGAGGCTAAAGTCTTGGAAATTCTGATCTAGGCAATTTGATTCATTTCAGAAAAATCACAAGCACAACCAAACCCAAAGAGTTCCCTCAGTTCTAAACCCTGATTATTAGAAAATCATGAAACATGTACACCATTATAATAAGCAAACTGTCTCTATTTTTTAGGATAAAAAAAATAAATCAAAATCAATTAATATCTCAAAATAATAAATAATTTTGTAAAAGATAACAAAACCTCTCGAATGGTTGCGGCTAGAGTGAAATCTGGAAACACATCCATAATATCTAGATCTGATTGCCACATGTTGAACTTGTCTACTAGTTTTCTGCTAAGGAATATGCCAATTGTTAATTTGATCCCCAAATGTTATCTAAGAATATGAAATTGATTTGTTTGATTTCCATAAATAAGATAATTTGGTATTGAAAGGTTCAACACCTTTCCTTGTTACACACTTAATATCAATCTACATAAAATTCTGCCAAAAAGACTATGTTGCCATTAAAATTTGAAACTAGTATTGCAAATTATTTTTGTAACACCCTTGGAAATGCCAACTATATCCTTTGAATGCCTAAATGTTACCCAAGAAATACTCAATTGATTCCATGTGTATTCCATTGACTTCATGTAAATGCTCAATCTAACATGGATATGATCTTCTACCTGTTGATATTTCTCCCTTGAAAACTAGTTTTGGAGGTGACTGACAATTTATTGATGCCAATGGTTAATAATCACCATAGAGCCTATGCTCTTAATTCCTGTAATGAGTGTTTTTAGATACTTGGAGGAAATTTTACAAATAAAATCTCCATCATGAAGTCCACGATAGATCACCTTGCCAATTTCAACTTTCTTGATTGATTTACCAAATGCATTTCAACAATAATTGCCTCCCTTGTCAACAAAGTTTCTACATTTCCATTTTTCCACACTATTGGAAATAATATTGAGAGGGGGGGTGAATCAGTATTTGCAATTCAATAACTTTTCACTTCCCAAATAGATTTTTATATGCTACTTCAGTGAAGTGAACTTGCATGTGTACGCAACTGTGATTAAGGAAACTAGCGTATACCCAGAGAACTTATGATTTAGTCAATTTATCATGTGTTGATCTTTAATCAGGTCATCAATATCTTATTAAATAGTAATTATGTGTAGGAATAACATAATAAACCATCACACATGAACACCAAGATTTAAGGTGGAAACCCAATCAGGGATAAAAACCACCTGATGTTGTCGTCTTTGTCTTCTTTTAATATAAAGAAAAATTATTTACAATCTTGTACTAGTGTAGACTCATACCAGTACATAGGAAGCAACTTGCAAAAGGCTACAAACTTCTCTTGTTTTCCAGCTTCTACTGGAAGGGAGCCACAATCCCCTAGCTCTTGTACTAGCCGATGTGTTTACTAGTACGTAGGCATCAGCCTACAGAAGGCTACAACCTTCTCTCTTCCTCCAGGGACCATGTTTCATTAATTTTTGGACTGGATGATCTTGGTACAAAATAATGCAATATGAAGGCATCGTTTCATCAAATTTTCATAATGGACCCATATGAAACATTGAAACTCAAACCACATCAACCAACAATCAAATCATTGTCATCATAACACTACGCTAAACATAGAAACCTGCATTATCATTCAAAATGAGCTACAACCTCAAAAATCATACATCAAAATGCATATGCTACTTTAGTGAACCCAACCTGCGTGTATACGCTATTTCCTTTAACAAAATCTACATATACCTTCAGAACTACTGAATCATAACAACTTTTGAATTAGATTTGTACCAACCAATAATATTTTGAACGTCTATTGTCAATTTGCAGAGATCTAGACAGTCAGCATCAAAGATAACCCTTCTCACTTAATCAATCAATCAATCAAACACAAAATCCTTATGCATTCATATCTAAGAAGAATTCATTGATAGACAACAGTAAAACAACAACAGTGATCAAATAGATCATTCATTTCTGAATAATAGATTGTTCCTTTGCATATGCTACCTGGAAGAGTCGAACCTGTGTGTACAAGCACCTTTACCAAGGCAAACCAGCGTATAGATCTGCAAATATTAACTCACAACTTCATTGCTATTCCAAACTTTAGACAAACCCAGATCATGAAATTTAAAGAATAAAACATGTGTAAGAAATTAGATCTAGCCCAACCAATATCAGATCATTCAATGATAAGTCATTTCAGGTCTCATGATCCTGATCCAACATTGAATTCAAGGTGCACAAAATATGTTAGATTATATCATAATCATAGCCCCTGCAAAATCAAATATACTTCAGATATAAGTATTCCTAAGAAACCATTTCACTTGCATACTTGGCCCTTTGATCTTCTCCTCCTTATATATTTTTTGCCTTCCTCAATACCTCGAACCAAAACAACACTTAGAGCCTGTAGTATTCTTGGACGGGATCAAATAACCATTATTGTGCTCAATATTGTGGGTTAATACCATAGTATTGACCCTTGGTATCCTTTACTCTTGAATTTCCTTGTTTTTCCAACCCATACACGCTTTTCCTCTTGTGAATGTGTGTGCATACGTATACACTCTTTTTGTTATGTGAACCTGTGTGTATACACTGTTTTTACAAGGTGAACCTGCATGTATATGCTATTTTTACAAGGTGAACTTGTGTATATAGCTTAAACTATCTGAAAGCATCCTTTTCCTTCAACTTCTTGATTCTGATCAGTAGACCTTTGTTCCAACTTCCTGTTCTTCTGTACTAATGCCCTGTTACCTATAAATTGACCTGTTACACTGTGAGTTTCCTTTTATCAAATTTGAGCGAACCTGGAGTGATTTTCCATCATGGACAACATTTGTATCATAATGCCAAAAATATCCCCCATTGGACTTGATGGCAACCATATTGGTGTTGAATACTGCAACCTGTAGAAACTCTTAGAGATATGAAACAACACCAAAATACTCTCCCCCTTAAAGAACAATGGACAAAGGGTGGACCAGAATATTATCCCCTTTTGAGATACACCATGACGTTCATGCTCCCCCTGAGTACATGTAGAATCTACCGAGATATGTTTCAAAAGAATAACATGACTCTATAACTCAACTATGTGAGTATGACCTCCTTAAGACCATTAACTCAACATACATCAATCACCCAATCAAGTGGGGATACACCAAGTTTTACTCATCCACCCAACCAAGTGGGGATATACCAATTGTTTATACATGACTAAAATACAGCAATTATTACATCAGCCATCCCATGCATATTGGGGATACAAATTACATCATATGTCTAATAGGACTCAAAAAAGAGACTGTAACAGAAGGAGACATATAACACCCTAGATCTATACATGACTTATGCAACAATTGATATAAATATCTGAACCATAACAAAAGTCAGCAACCATAATGCCAACAATGCAGAATGTTTGTGAAAGCTAATGCTCCCCTTGAACCTGTGCTACATGTGCATTGTCAATTCATCAAGGTATCTTCATCAGTCAAATGAAAATCAATGAACAAAGAATATTAGTAGACTGTAATCATCAATATCAGACTGAGCACCCATATCAGAGTCTGACCCACTAGTTTTCTATCAGAAAACATATATTGTCCTGTAGCCACAAAAACTCGCGTATATACACGATTGTCCTTCATGAAAACCACATATATGAACCTTCCTCTGAAAAGCTGGATTTAACAGGAGGATGATGCAAAAACTACTCCCAGCTTTTGTCTGAGATATTCAAATGTTTCTCAGGGAAGTGGTATGGTGAGGATATCAGCAACCTGTTCTTTGGAGGGAACATACTCCAATTTAACCTTTTGTTCAAGCACTTGTTCTCGTATAAAATGGTACTTAATGCGTATGTGCTTGGTCTTAGAGTGCATGACTGGATTTTTTGAAATACTGGTGGCACTTGTATTATCACATAAAAATGGAGATGGGTGGATTACATGTTATTTGAATGTCTTGCAATGTTTGCATCATCCAAAGTAGTTGTGTGCAACAAGATGCAACAACCACATATTCAACTTCAACTATAGATAAGGCAATCGAACTTTGTTTCTTGTTGAACCAAGACACTAACCGTGATCCCATATAGAATGCACCTCCACTAGTGCTTTTTTGATCATCAACATTTCCTTCCCAATCTGCATATGTATATGCATGAAGAGTAAGATCTGTATCTTTAGGATACCATAGACCAAAGTCTTGAGTTCCTTGAAGATATTTGAATATTATTTTTACCGTCTGAGGGTGTGATTCCTTTGGATTTGCTTGGAACCTTCCAACAATTCCTACTGCATGCATGATATCATGTCATGTATCTGTTAGATAGAGAAAACTTCCAATCATAGATTTGTATGTTGGTTGGTTCACTGCAAGTGATTTAAGGTTAGAACTAAGACTACATCCTGTTACCATTGGAGTACATACTGGTTTAGAATCTTCCATTCCGTACTTCTTCATAATCTGCTTGAGATATTTAGTTTGTGAAATAAAAATAACATCTTTTGTTTGTTGTACTTGTAGACCAATAAAATAAGTAAGTTCACCAAGTAAGGACATTTCAAATTCTTGCTCCATAACCGAGGAAAAGTTCTAATTCATAGATTCTTCATTGCTACCAAAGAGGATATCATCAACATAAACAACAATAATTAGTAGTTTATCATTTTCAATCTTTGTATATAAGTTTGTGTCTACAAAACCTTTTGCGAACCTTGTTCTTGTAGATATCTGTCAAGGAAATAATACCAAGCCCTTGGAGCTTGTTCCAGTCCATAAAGAGCCTTTTTGAGCGTTCATGCAAATTTTGTATCATTTCCTAGAATGAATACTCCTGGTTGCTCAATATAAACTTCTTGCTCTAAATCTCCATTAAGAAAATTTGATTTTACATCCATTTGATATACTTTGAATTTTCGAAAACTAGAAAAAGCAAGAAACATTCTTATGGCTTCAAGTTTGGAAACAGGTGCAAAATTTTCTTCAAAGCCTATATCTTCTTGTTGAGCATACCCTTTACAAACCAATCTTGGTTTTTTTCTAATAACCTCTCCGTTTTCATTCAAATTATTCTTAAATATCAATTTTGTTCCTATAATATTTTTATCATGAGGTCTAGGAAGTAATTCCCAAGCATCATTCTTTTCAATTTGGTCAAGCTCTTCATCCATGGCCTTAACCCAACATTCATCTTTAATAGCTTCATTTTCATTTTGTGGTTCTATGGAAGATAGTAATGCTAATAACTAGAGGTACCTGTAAGAGTTCTTCTTGTCTATACTCCAGACCCTTTTTCTCCTAGAATTTGAGATTCTCGATGATTCTTTTGAACACACATGGATGGAATATTTTCCCTGTTTGTTGTATCTTCTTCTGGTGCTTCATTGGTTTCTTCCTCTATATCATTTTGATTTGATACGGGAAAGCATTCATTTTCTTCCTCATTGTCATATTCCTCTGTTGATTTCATTTTTTCCAGATTTCTGCTTGCTTCATCAATTACAACATCAATGCATTCAATAATTTTCTGAAGTCTTTAATTATAACATTTGTATCCTTTACTTTTGGATGAATAACCAAGAAGAATCCCTTCATCTACTTTGGGTTCAAACTTACCAAGTGTTTCATTAGTACTTTTGATGAAACACTTACTTCCAAAAACTCTAAACTGTTTTACAGTAGGAGGCTTACCATACCAGATTTAATATGGAGTTTGATCACTATTTACCCTAACATTATCTTTGTTGAGAATATTCACGGCAGAAAATGCAGCTTCACCCTAGAAGGTTGCAGGAGTTTTAGGTTCATCAAGCATAACTTGAGCCATTTGTTGAACTTTTTTGTTCTGTTAGCACCTAAATCTGCCTTAGGCTGAAGGAAGGCAAAATTCAGGGTAACCACAAATCACGCTTAGTCTGGTAGCTAGCCCGACCAGAACAGGAGAGGGCTCTCTCCGTGTCACACTCAGTGAATAAATAAACGATATGGTCTGAGTTGACTTACAGTGAATATTGATCTTAGGCTAGTAAGTAGATATGGATACAAGAAGCAATTTTTTATGAATGACTGAGTTTCTGGGATGGTATGGGACCAACGGACAGCAATGAACAGAGAATTTAATACAAAGGCACGGATTACTTCATTGAGGCAAAACAGGCAAAAAGCCTAGCAATTTATTTTGAAATAACGCGGAATGGAGAGATTGCTTAGGGGGGTGAAAAGGGAATAAGTACGTGAATCCTTTTCAACTGAATAAGAACACTGAACATGAAATTTTCCCACAGGCAGAGCAATAAAAATGAATTCTACCTTATCTAACTTAGAAAATTTCACTAGAAATGAATATGAAATGAATTGTGAAACATAACAAAATACATATGAAACATAAGAGACACATTTGCTACACTCACAACCACATGAATCTCATGAAACAGAGCCACTGCCTTTCATTAATCCTCTGTCAAAATATACAATGAAGAAACAGAGTTTCTTTCCCACAGTCTCCCAGAAATTACAAGCCAACCCACCCTTTGCAAATGGTTTGCATACAATAAATAGAACATGTGATGAGGAGATAGAACGACCAAGAGTTAGGGAGTTTCTCAAATCATTACAAAATGGAGATGGAAAGCCAACCATTAGCTACAGGTGCAGCGTTACAAAAATGACAAATGGATTGGGTAACCGTTTTCCTTTCTTTGCCACTTGGATAGAAGCCAAACTCTTTAAAATTTTCCTTAGTTGCTGAAAAAAGTGAAATGTAGATGAGCGGGCCCACTTGGAGAAAGTCGCAAATCGAAATTTCGCAAAACGGAGGTGAATTTGGCCCTTTTCTCTATATGCGTCACGCCCAATTCTATATGCACCGCACCACCTTGGAGGCTATTTTTAGGTACATGCGGGAGTCCAAAATATGGCCAAGTGTACTTGTTGGAAAACCTGGCCTATCTACTTTCCAACCCAAGTAGAATTTGCGAATTTGGTGCTCATTTGCCCCTCCAAATATTCATTCTCCCAAGACTACTTCCTGTGTGTCAAAATAGGGGTAGAGAGGTAATTTTTTGGGTGTTTTTGACGTCCTGGAGACTCAAATCATGCCCAAATTTCTTGTCCATGCACCAATAATCATCATTTTGCATGCTGAATCCAAAAATGCAAGTCATTTCTAATTTGGAGCTCCCAATCCTAAGTGTCGTGCCAGTGGCGCAGTGCACAGGGAGAAAAAACCTGTGTTGTGACCAAAAATTTGCCATGTGACCAAAATTGAGGTTCTCTAAGAGGTACTATGCTGGGCCACAAAGGCTTCAGCCAAGATTCGAAGCCAATCTTGCTCTTTTTGCTTCTTTTGCCTCTTTGTCGCTTTGCTCAATTTTGCCTTCAAGCTCCTTATCTGAGCCTTCAAACTCATGTTCCGAGCCCTATAATGATAAACCATCCACCTCAATATGGTTTTGTCCCTATCAGCCTTCTCCAGTAGTCTCTCAAGGTGGATGTTGATACGCTCGAGCCAAGACTCATGGTCACTGTTAATCTCTTGCTCCAAGGGAGTGAGCTCAATCCTCCTATGTTGGGAAACTTGGTGATTCTCACAGATGCTTTACAGCTCCATGATCTCATGCTGGTCCTCAAGCTATTTGTTCCTCTACTCCAAATACCTGATGATCCATTTGGCCCTCTCCAAATTGAGTGACAAGTCCTGGATCTCTGTTTTTTTTCTCCTGGATGGTCATCCTAAGTTTGGCACTCTCCACATATACATCATCATCCTGAATGAGCATGAGGTTGGCCTCTTGTTCAACTGATGGCCCCTCGTCATGCATGGGCCTCTTGCCCTTGTCCTGTACCTGTGTTTTTGATGTCGGAAGTGAGTCCCCTTCCACCCCGGGTGGAGATAAAACTCGCTTTGCTGCTGCAAACAAGTGCCTACGACCTTTCCGATATGTAACGAATACTCGCATAGCAGTGGTCTCATGGCGCTCATACTGATGAGAAGGACCACCTATTTCATGCTCTACCTCTGATAATACCTGTGAAGTGTTGAAGAGGTCATGGGAGATGAAGTCCTCCCAAGCAATGCCCTGCACTCCCAACTGATGATCCACCAAAATCTGGATAAGAGAAAAGTGATAAACACTATTAAGTTGCTGCTGAGGGGTCTTATGCTACATGAAGGTGTTCATCCTCTCTATGTTCTTGCAAATGAAAAATGGGAGGTTCATCATCCACACCCTGGTAAAGTGCATGAGCAACCTGATATGGTAGGCATATAGACGAGAGAATCTCCCCTCACAGCTGAAGTAATTCATGATCAATTTCATGATCGGAGCATATTCATCTTTCAAATATCTGAATGGAAAGACTCTTGTGAGCTACCTCAAGAAACTGGCCTTAATGTAAGGCTCATAATGTTGCCTATCCACCTTCTTTTTCTTGTGCCACTGTTCTCCAACATTCGGTATGTCAGTTGCCAATGAGATAGTTTCGGGTGTCAATGTGAAGGTGACACCGGCCAAGATATACTGACCTCTATGTAGGTGAAGCACAAAAAGACGAGCCAACTCATGATGAACTCTAACATTAGCCACCCTTTGACAAAATTCAAAACATTATAGATGCTAGAAACATGACATGGAAAGAGGGCAGGCCTGTAATTCAGTGAGGGTAGTTGGCTCATTCCTAACATGTTTGCCACTCTTGTGATGTCTCCTGGGAGCCTGTTCCTCCAAGGATGAATCACTTTGTGTCTCCATCTCGTACTTTGATGAATGCTCAGATGCCATGACTGTTGTGTGTACTATACTTGGGCTGCCCTTTGATGACGGTGTGAAACTAGGTGTTGTTGTGATATCTGCCACCAAGGGGAACAACCGAAAAAGGGAGTATTAGGAGGGGAATAATATGATGGGAATAGGGGTTATGGGGGGGATTTTGTTTAGGGATATGTAGGGGGTTTTGGGGTTTTGATTGACCAATGAGTGGAGGGCTAGGGGATAGGATTTGGTAGTGTTTTAGGGTAGGGATAATAGGAAAAAAAATGAGAAAGGGAGGATAGGGAAAAATAGTAAGAAAGGGAAAAATGGGGGGTGAAAATGGAGCCTTGGCACTAACACCACAATTTTGCAACCCTAGCAATCATGGCTTTGATGTTTTTTTAGTGGTTGGTTTTATGAGTTTTGTTGCAATTAAACATAGCCATGAACCACCATAACATTCACAAAATTTGATGAGAAAGCCATGATATAGAGCCTATTTGTTGATTTGAGGGGTTTCACAAGCAACTTGAGGCAATTTGGCACGATTTCGGGCCTTTGTGGGTGCGCGCCGCACGCCAAACCCAGTGCACTGCACCCTGTGTGTGCATCGCACCCATAGAAATTTTGCATTGTGGGGTGGCTCTGTGTGCGCTGCACTCTGTGTGTGCAACGCACCCCTCTGTGTGTGCACCGCGCGCTGGAAAACGACTCCCACTCACTCTTAAACACGCACTTTTCTCTCCTCATCACTTTGCAATGTTTCTCTATGACCTTGATTTGCACAATGACCTTGTTTGCTTATGGAAACCTCTATTTAAAGACTCTGAAGTCATGGGTTTAATTTTTTCTTCTCCAAAAACCCACTTTGCTAATGTTTCATTTTGGCTTTTTTCACTGACTTAAAGCAACACTGAATTTCACTTTTCCCTTCGAAATTTTAGCTCAAATGATGAAATTTTCGGCACTCTTTGCAGGGATTGCATGATAGAGAATTTGGCCATGGAAACCATGACTGGACCTGAAGAAAGCAACTGACGACTTTTTTGAAAATTTTATCACAAATGACACTGTTTGACTTTTCTTCAAAACAGAGTTTTAAAGAACAGTCGAAGTCTATCAACATGACGATGAAACTCTCTGAATCATAACTATGTAAGAGCCTCACTCTAGCATGCATCGTTTTATTGGACATGGTCGAAGACCAAATTGATTAATCCCTAGACCTAATGATCGAAAATGACTTTTGTCCATTAAAGGACCAGACCTTGACTCTCATGGACTTTAGTGATCATTGACAAAAGACCTAAGCCAGCAGGAGCCAGACATGAGGGGAAATGACTAGCATGACCTTTTCCATCAGATTATGGCATGCCCCTAGTGGAATGCAGCGGAGTGAATGGAGCGGGACTCCTAAAAATGAAATGCATAAAGAGTTTTGATCTCTGACAGAGGGCTG
>APFE030567875.1:0-31199 GCA_000404065.3 Pinus taeda
AATCGATGATATGATTATGGTTAAAAATATTTTATGTGGAAATAAAATTTTTTGAGCAGATTCATTTTACAACCCAATATGATGGCGATGTGTAATTCCATCCATACTCAATGTGGAGTTGACACGTGTCCCTCTTAAAATAAAAATAAAATACTATTTAAATAGAAAAACAATGAGGGCTATATTGAAAAACAAAAACGAATAGACTATGCATGTTTAGTTAGTAGTCCATATGAATATAATTTTAAGTAAAGTAATTAGAAGTAAGAAAAATGTGTGAGTAAGATGTTTAAACCTTATATTTTTCAAAATTATTTCAACACGGGATTTAAATAAGCCATTTGAAGATCTATGTTAACTAATTATGTCAACAATAAAAACAATGTTAAAATAATATATTTTAATGTTCTATAATAAAATAGTCACTGTGAGTTATCAATAAAATATTTTAATATGAATTAATATTGACATCTACTTAAAAATATATGTCAATATATTAATAACATATACTTGACAATATTTTTTGACCGACAAAAAAAAGACATACTTAAAAATATATTAATGAAAAAACCATTTTAATGTGTGTTAATAAAAATATGTATATCTCATATAACACTCTTGAAACAATTTAATTTTTATGGTTAAAACTTTTGAAGTGATCTCAACATTTTATAGTTTGGTAGTTTGGCCTTTTTTAGGTATATATATATATTTTTTAGAAATCCAACAAAGATTTTTTGGACTTACAAGTTTAAGTTGTGTACTGTATATATCATTCAAAAATACAATTTAAATATAAAAAATTAATTATATTTTACACTTTAAATAAATTTACATTAAAAAATTTGATCTCTCAATACATATTAAATCATGCTTTAAAATAAATGCTATACTCAATTTTTTATTACAATAGCAAAATAGCAATCCTATTTATATAATAAAACCTATATTTTATATTTAAATCACTGCAATTTAAAATCAGAACTCATTATGTAAATCAAAACCAAAGCTCATTAAATAAATCTCATTAACAAACTTTTAATAAATTATATAATATCTATATCTATAAATATATATATAAATATATATATATATAAATCTGATACAAAATTTTAATAAAATTATTTAAATAAACGAGAACCACAAAATTTTTATATAACAAGGAGCCACTGCCATGGTGGTAGTCCCTGTCGGGGTTTGCAGGGACAATACAATACAAACGCTTAAAGCTGTGACAATGCAGTATGGAAGAGGTATCAAGCTGTGACAATGCAGTATGGAAGAGGTATCAGTCCTTCAATTAGGAGGTTTCCTGGTTATAGTGCATGCAGCCAATAGTCCATGCCGTAAGCTAATGGCCTCCCTCAAGCGAATGGCCTCTCTGTAAACTTAACATCAATAACAACACATGTAACAAATACAAGTGCTCAAACCATTCAACATTTTTTGAATAATGTATACTCAACCTCACTGTTTTGAATACCTATTATAATCATAAAATTAATTTTGAATTGTAGCTCTCATCCATTCCATACTCTAACGAATTAAAATGCTTACATATTGGTATATGTAATGATATAGCAAAATGAGAGGCTATGAATTTGACAACATATATTGACATCTTCCTTTTCATATACAATCTTCTTTCATACCTATATTTAATTCAATTCAATCTTTTTGTCATTGAATTGATATTGTGAACATAAGCATTATCGCAACAGTGAAATATGCATCTTAAAATAGCTTCTAAATATATTAAATCTCCTTCCCTTCTTCGATTGAAGATTTTAAGTTATAATCCTATATAATCTCCTTCCTTTCTTACAAGGAAGATTTAACAAGCTTCCCAGCTTCCTGCTTTGAATTCTGCCTGGTTGCTTTAGGAACATTCATACATATCTACCACATGGAGGGCATGGGAACTATTGAGAAAATGCATGCTAACTTTATGGGGTACTGGTTGCTTTGATATCCTTGTTTGATCTGTTATACTTCATATGGCTCTTGACAAGCTGGCCTGCAGCTAATGCAGACATGAGAGACAGCTCTCCAGCCAAAACAACTCCTACAACTATTCTGGCCAAGCGTTGGGAATTGGCCCCAAGTGATTGCATGTTTGCTCCTTTGACTCCCAGCAGATTCAAACAAGCAGCTTGTGATGCCAACTGTGTTCCTCCTCCTATGGTTCCCACCTGCAATAAATGGATACAAACATGTCCACAATTAGAACAATGGGAAGGGGTTTGAGAGGGAGTAACCATTTTCTCTCAGATCCTCAAAAATAGTTTAGCTATCGAAATTAAGTCCAGAGATTAGAGAAAGAAAATACCACAAATGTTTTTCTTTAGGCATGAAAGTAATCATGGAGATTACTTACCTCAATACAAGGAAAGTAATCATGGAGATTACTTACCTCAATACATGCAGATCCCTGCCACCATTGGAAGTCTCCATCATCGTAATGCAATGAGAGCTCTCAATGTTTTGGCCAGGATCTTGACCGGTTGCAATAAATACAGCAGAGACAATATTGGATGCATGGGCATTGAAGCCCCCTATGGCACCTGCTAGTGTAGACCCAGTTAAGTTCTTGAGCATGTTCAGTTCCAGCAAAGCTGGAACAGTAGTCTTCAAGACCTTGCTAACAACTGCCTCAGTGATGATAGCCTCACACACTACTGATTTCCCATGCCCTTCAATCTAGTTCACAGCTGTGGGTTTCTTGTCTGCACAGAAATTACCTGACCACAAACCAAAAATTAGGCATTAAAACAAAAAGCCCATGGCAACAAAACCCAGAAAATGACCACTGAATTGGTTCTGCAAAACCCAGAAAATGACCACTGAATTGAGAACCAAGAGTAAACAAAACCCAAAACAGAGATGACCCAAAAGTCGAATACCAATCAGAATTGCATAGACAGACTCACCAGAAACACTGATAACATCCATGTCAGGAAACTCATTCTGAAGGAGATCTAAAACATTCTGCACACCCTTGGACACCATATTCATCCCCATGGCATCCCCAGTGAAGCAAGAAAACCTCATGTACAGATTCCTCCCTGCAATTACACAGCGTATGCTGTGCAGCCTGGCAAATCAGCTGGTGCTGTTACGCAGTTAAGATCAACAAAGAGTCAACACCCATAAAATTGTTATTATTCAGAAAATTCAGAACTTGATGCCTACCGGGTTATCGGATTCCGAACGTAGGTCCCCCGAGGCGATTCAATTAGTCTCATCCCAGACCGTCGACAAGGTATGGAGCTTTTCTTCTTAGCGATTGCCCTTCCCGACGAACAAAAAGAAGTAGCTTCTAATCCTCCTCGGCTACGCAGAACATCCTAGGCTGCCATGGATGGAACCTCGGCTACCACATGATGGACAACAACAATCGGATCAGTCCCAGTATCAACGGCTTGCAAACTGTTTCTGTGACCTATAGACAAGCACAAGGCATTTTATTAGTGCTGTAGAATTTCACAATTGAGAGTGATTTTGTTCGTATCTAGATATGATCCAAAGGTACATGCACTGTGGCTCTAACTTAATTACGGTACTCTCTTAAACAAACAGGCACTTCTAAACAGCAGTGGTTTTACTGCAAAATCCACATAATTTATGCCATTTTTGTGCATCATGGCAGATGTTGGACAGTTCGCCTTCCACACAGACACCCCAATAAGTAGCGTAAAACATAAGCCTAGAAAAGAGTATTATAAGATTTTGCCGAGGCAAACAAAAACAGTATCAAGTTAGAAAGATGTAACAAACATGACCAAACAAAGTATGGATAACGAAAAGATGTCAAGGCCTAGTTCTTTGGAAACAAACCTGAAGAATAAAAAATAAAAAGTACTAATCAACATAGCTTGCTTACCTTCGTAGGATGGATATCATCAAAAACATGAGCTTGCCCAGCATAGAATATTGTCAACTGGCGACTAGCTGATGTTACACATTTTGGGCTGAAAAAATGAAACAAGCAGTCAAGATGCAGCCACAGTTAAATATATTGCCATGATCTAAGCTAAATCTTGTCAAGCTTAACTTATGTAGAGAAAATCTCCAATGTTTACCATCCCCCTATATGCACATTAAGTTGTCTAAATTACCAGTATGCACTTACCTAGCTGGAATGCTGGATTCTTGAACACCATTCCCAGGCAAGAATTTTGAACTACCGGCAGAAAGACTTTGCCCACTTGTGTTTCTGGCAGCTGGTGCACTTGGACC
Source organism: Pinus taeda (assembly GCA_000404065.3). Lineage (NCBI taxonomy): Eukaryota > Viridiplantae > Streptophyta > Pinopsida > Pinales > Pinaceae > Pinus > Pinus taeda. The sequence continues at coordinate 4,240 of APFE030567875.1, forward strand.
ATTGTTCATGAGGTTTGCCAAACTGGAACCTTTAAGACCTGTTCGAGAACCTTCATCTAAAAAATTAAAAATCTTTACTGTTATTATTATACCCTAAACATAAAAAAAATGTCTCTTTAACACAACGCATATGCTAAAACGAACATTCCCCTTGATTAAGAAAAAAAATGAAATATTTTTTAAAGGGCATAGTAAATCCCTTTTCAACACTTACATGAAAACCACATACAGATTCGTACAAACCATGTACGCTTTCTTAAAACCTAGGTTATAAAATCATAAAGATAGGAACAAATAATTATCATTGTCCCTGAAATAATGTGATTAACCCTATTTCTCCCGTTGAGTTCAAGATGGACAGAGTATCGACCGAGACACCGGAACATAACAAACGCTATGAAGGCAAAGAAATGCATATGAATGTTAATTAAGAGATTGGCGATATTCTTGTAAAACTCCTTGAAGGCTTTTACAGAGGAAATAATCTTGCGCTTCAGAAATGGGAGCAAGTATTCATTTTTCGAAATGAAAATTCAACCACTGAAATTTCCTAACCAGATATCCTCTGAACGCTGTCTGTATCTTGGTCACACCCAAAGTTCTCTTGGATTTACTTCCCAAAGATCTCTTGCATTTACTTCCCGCTGGTTCGAAGGTCGGGTCTGACGAACAAATTGATTAGCAGCTTGAGCATATGCAATTCGTTTGAAATCCGCGGTGCGGGGGATTGATGTTGAACTACTCTCCCAAGTTGCTGGTAGCTGTCTTCTACGGAGAATTGATAGCCCAGCGAGAGACATCTGGCGCTGGCTGCATGCAAAGTGCTCATGCAGGCCATTTGACGAACATGCATATCTTGAACATAAAACACATAAAACTTAGGGTAAAATTTTTTGTCCTCCTGAAATAACATTGGGGCATGTGAAGCGTGCAATAAGACCTCCAATTCGTAACTTTGGTTATAAATTTCTTACACTCATATTTGTATAGATAAACTTTGGTTAAATTTTGGTAGTGCACAAATTTTTTTGGTCAAAGAACCCATTAATTTATAGTCAACGATCGATCGATCGCTAATAGTCCCAGGCAGGGACTAATAATATCATTATGAGTATCATGGAATTGCATGAATCTTTTGAGGTAAAATCACACCTATAAAATGGATGGCTAAGTATAAGATAATGATTTCCTTATAACTTATTTATTTTAAATTAGTGTCATAACATATTTTAATTAAGGTTTTGGTTTTGTCACTAATTATATATGGATGATATGGATGATAATTTTAAGCACTTAAATTTTTTATATTTTACATATATATTAAAGTTAAATTATTTATTCCTTGATAGGGTGTACCAGTAGGAGTTCTACTATCTTAAAAATAAGTGTTGGAATAACACCGATTTATAATGATGAAGCAGTGCTTGAAGCTAGTTAATGTGGCTGTAGATGAAATGTGTGTTATTATGTCTATTAAAGATCGCTTTGAATAGAAGACTATTTGTTGGTGGTGGCATCAGGTACGATGGTGAGGTTACTACCTCGTTTTCTAGCTCTAATTTCTTTGTATGTATGAGATGGTGGGTGGGCAATAGTTATGCAATAGTCTTTGTTAGCAGCAGAATTACTACAACAAACAACCTTTGTTTGGAAAACTATACATTTTCAACTCCCATGCTTCATTTGTTTCTCTATTTATTGGAGAGTTTAGTTCGGTTTCTAGTGAATTACTCCATCAGAATTGTTCTATATGTTATTTTAGTGTGTTCATTCATGGCTTCCTAGTCTTATCTTCTCTATTGTAGTAGTAGTTTTTTTTATGTGTTTTTTCAATCCCTAGTGAGGGCTTTCATTGTCTTGGTGCCTTAGCTCAATGGTCTTATTTTGGTGCCTTAGTTCAGTGGTCTATGGCATTAACTGTGTGAAGTCTTGAAGGTTGAGTTTGTATTTAATATGTATAGTGAGTTTCTAAACCTCTTGGGTCTAGCCTTCTCGAGTGGTTTATTATACACGACCTTCTTGTTTTTATGTTTGGTAATCAATGTCTCCCTCTTTATCCCTCAGTATCTTTCATTGGACTTTGTTCATCTTCATTATGTTGTCTTGGTGCCTTAGCTCAATGGTCTTATTTTGGTGTCTTAGTTTAGTGGTCTATGGCATTAACTGTGTGAAGTCTTTATAGTTGAAGGTTGAGTTTGTATTTAAGATGTATAGTGAGTTTCTAAAGCTCTTGGGTTTGGCCTTCTCGAGTGGTTTATTATAGGCGACCTTCTTGTTTTTAGGTTTGGTAATCAACGTCTCCCTCTTTATCCCTCAGTATCTTTCATTGGACTTTGTTCATCTTCAGTATGTTGTCATTGCCTCTCCTCTCTGGTGTTTATGGCTCCTTGGCAACGAATTCCCATTCGTCGAGGGGGAGGCTTTTTTGCTAGGTAGAAAAGGTCACGCCCCTTCTCTTATGGCTATGTTCCCTTTGCTTTAAACTCAATCCCAGTAGAGGTTAGTTGAGAAATTTTATATTTGGAATATTTGGAGAGTGGTGACCACCCTTATGCTTCAAAATCCGAATTGAATGGTGTTAAAGAGAAGTGGTTTTGAAACCTTGGTTGTTTCCATAAGCAGAGGTTGAATTTTTTAATTTCCATAGCTTTGAATTATCAAACTTCTACTTTCTTCTTTATTTTGTTAAAGGAAAAATAAGTGGAGAATTACAACATTTCTCCTCTTTAGAGGACATTAAATGTGCGGTAAGAAATATCCAGTTTTATTTAAACAACACAGATTCTCGTCCAACAAAGTTGGAGTATATTATGGTTAATGATTTAGGTTGAGGTGACCTCACAAACCCCTTTCTATTTTCATCAGACCATGAATCGTCTGGAGTAGACAAGTGAAGGTATCTGATTGTTTTCGGCAAATGGATCAACTTTTGGATACATGCAATTATGGTCATGACCTTGTAGACGATTTTGGATATTAGCTGTTTTGGTATGGGCTATATGTATATGGTGTTGGCACACACAAGTTTCTAGTCCTTGGATGGTGGTCACTTTGGTGGCATTATATTTCACTATTGTTGATGTGCATATATTATGTCTATTTTTCTTTGGAGTTTCTTTGGCACTGTTGGTCACGATTACTGTTTTTTTGGTATTGGGTTGATGTTTTTGTTCTATATTTTTTTGATGAGCTTCATATATTGACAAGTTAGTTATGTAGTTTCGATGTTATCTTGTGATATTTATGCTTCCCTTTGGTGATCATGGTGTTGGAAAATGACTTCAAAGCGACTTTTCTTATTATGGTTCTGGCCAACTTCTCGCCCGTGCGTTTGTATTCTCTGATGTATATATTTTATTTTTCTAAAAATGGAATATATTATTGTTTATTTACAACAAAAAAAGAAGTTAAATTATTTATATTACTTTAAAAAAAAGTGATACACACAATAAACATTTTTTATTGATCTTCCATTTGGAAACTAGACTAGTAACATAGGTTCAAAATTTTCAAATATCCAATTTTTGGTGTTATCTGATAAACAATCATAAGAATGGTACTATTAACAAAAAAAATAACCTCTGAAGTAAGAAACATGCTTAAAATAGTAACATTAAGAGATTCTTTTTCCCTTGGTCTTTTTTCTGGTGGAGAGTCATCTTGTGCTTGTGGATGAGGTTCACTGCCATTTTCTGTTCAATGTCATTTCATCTCACGATCCTTTTCGTACTAGAGAGCCCTCCTATGCATAGTTCTGCTCAATGTCATTTTATCTCACGATCCTTTTGCTACTAGACAACCCTTCTGTGTGTATGGCTAAGGTTTGCTATCATTTTCAAATGATGATAAGTCAAGATTATCATGTGTTTGACAAGGACTCACATCTTTTTGTTCAATCTATCAACCTTAACCATCAATTTTCCCCTACAATTGGATGATTCTTGTTAGGATCAATTCTATCAATTAAGACTTGTAATGCCCCTTAATAATAAATATATATAATAATAATAATAATAATAATAATAATATATAAATAATATTAAAATACAAGATAATAATACCAATAATAAAAAATAGTAATAGTAAATAAATAATAATAATTAATAAATAATAAATAACAATATTAAAGCTCTAAATAAATATAAATAAAAATAAACATAAAAATAGTAAAAATCAGTAAAGCTATAAAAAAGCAAAAACAAAAGAAATAAAACAAGAAAGCAGTAAAAATCAGTAAAGCTATAAAAAAGTAAAAGCATAAGAAATAAAACAAGAAAGCAGTAAAGTTGCATGTTGACACATGGAGTGTGTGCATGTGGTTTCCCTTCCAATGTTTACTCTATTTAATAGATGGTAAGGAAGATGAGAGACATTCCATCATTCCATGATTCCGTCATCCATTCTCTTGGGAGAAAAGTGTTGTGAGACAAATTATTCCCTGACAGTAGTACGTTGATTGAGGGTTCGGGGGTGGCTAGTTGTAGCAAGATTTTGTCCAATTGAGCCTATGGTTGGGTGGAGAGTCATCCCCAAGACTTTGTTACAGTTAGTAGAATTCAACTAGCGTTCAACCCTGGAATCACAAGTGAGAAACATCATCGCCACAGGTAAGTTGTCTCTACTCATATTTTTGAAATTTGATGTTAATTAGTTGATAAATTGCATGTTGATTATAAATCACATGATTAATTTAATTAATTACATGTTTTTATTTCGGGGTTGTTACATATGGTATGAGAGTCTAGGTTCAACTCTTAGGGCCTATAGATATTTTAATGTAGAAAACTTCGATCTAAATGATTTAATGAAAAAAAAATAAAAAATTACAGTCACATCCTAGTGATTCTATCCACTTAAAAGGGAATATTACAGTGATACTTTAAAGACATGCTTATGTTATATTTGGACTTCTCATTCAATTCTGTCCAGACACTTTTGCAACTAGGTCTAAGATGGTTTTTCTTTTAGGATAGAAAAGTTGGCTTCATCGTGTAATTCATCCTCCTTTCAAGTAAAAATCTAGATGGTAGTCATAGAGATGCTTCAGATTATTAATCACATTCCTTGCTATATAAGAAGATATAATATTGCTTCTCAAAGTATTTGCTTCCAGTGATGATTTTGGTCCCTTCCATAGAATATTATCGGTTTTGTAGTATAGAGTTGATCCCTGAATTTTGGACAAAGATATATCCTAGAGAGGCTCGGTCTTTTAAAAGGCAAGACTTACTTCATCATTCGTACAATTATATTTTTCAGAGTTTATGGTTCCTTTCATAGGCATGATCATGTTTACCTTCAGAACACAATGTATACAATGAGATTTAAATCTTCATGACACACTTCTGTTTATCATTGTTAACTTCACTGACAAATCTTTAGGTAATGTCTCTTAGGTCTACGCACATGTTGCTATTAAGAAATTTTGTAAAATTTAGTGACATAGAAGTTATGGATGCTAACAAAGAAGGTTCATCTTTATCACAGGTTCATACCCTTGTCACTTTGCTCTTTTGAGAATTCTTGGTATAGATTTGTATGCATATGACTTGTCTCCAGACTCTGTCTTCTTGTAGCTTACATAGATTTCAAACTATCCACAAGTAGGACTCTAAGATGACCAAGTCTTTGGCCTCTGACTCAGCCCTAGAACTTTGCATAGGTCACATAATATCATGTCTCGGAGCTTCAGAACTTTGCATTATTTCACTTCAGAACTTCGCACTTATTTCATTGAAATAAAGCTTCATAACTTTCACACTTTTGTTATGCCTCAGATTTCATATTACTTACAGAAAATCGTGCCTCAGAATTTGTCATAGATAACTTAAATATAATTCTTCTACCGAGTATCTTCCATAGGAATGAGCTTCTTCTAGTCAAAACTTTGATCATTGGTTGTCATAATTCTTTTTGTTGTGGTTACACACTTTATAATGCTGATTGGTCTTGGACCTACTGCACACCTAGGATTACTGCTACCATAATTCACACTTTATACACCAATGTTAACAGAGATATGTCACTGATTTTGTATCAAGCTACCATCGAATTTTTGGATCACTTCACAAGTTTTCATTGATGTTTAAGTATAACAACAGAATCAGAAGGTTCCCAAAATCTACCACGAGTCACAGAGTAATATCATAAAACTTGTCCATGGAGAAAGCATGTTGTCATAACTAAGATGCTAGAGAAAAAATGCTGCTACAAACCTGTATTGCCTTTGGAGAAAATGTGTTGTTGATGTGCTTCAATAGGTTCTCTTCTATATTGTTCTTACAAAATAGATACTCTTATCATACCATAAGAAATAAGACTGAACACACCTTTTCCTGAGCTCAGATTTTAAACCAAAATACAATGATAGTAATTTGGATCATAGATTATAAGTTTTGGACCTCCTTGAACAAGTGCTCAGATTTTGAATCATGCTACCAGACTTCTGCTAACTGAATTCTCTATTACTGGATTCTCCATTACTGTAAGAACTTTCAGAAATAATGAAAATTGTGATTATATTTGAAACTTTGAGTAGATCATCTCCAAAGTTATATTTCTAGTTTCAAGAGTATTTCTGTGTGTTAACAAAATCCACAGCCGCAGGTCTGAATTTCAAGTACAAGAGTCCCTGTGAAATATCATGCATCCAAGGAGCAGTATGAAATTTTTCAATAACGAATTTCCCTGTGGTTTGAATATATATCCATTGAATTATCCATAAGTCATCTACAAGTCTGAATCTTCCTATGTCATGATTAGAATCAAGTCCAAAGTTTGAAGGAAGTTAATTCTTGACCAAGATTCCTGTGGTTGATGATCTGAACTATTCCAAGTTTTATCTGGTTTGAAGTTGTACTAATGATCCTTGGTCCAAATCACAACATATCCAATGACAGGTTGTGCATGACATTCATGCATGTTATCTTCTAGTTTAAAAATATATGCTTCTGAGTTAAGTTGAATCTTCTAGTTACATGTGAGGATCCGAAGGACATCACTTTACAGCACAAAATTTCATATTGTGATGATCCATCAAATTTATATGTGAATGGTGTGACATATAATTTCAAAAGTCAGTTGGTGAATAAATTTTCTTTTTAGGATTCAAGTACCCTATTAAAACAATAATCATACCTATTAAAAAAAAAATCTTCGTTCCTATAATGCCACCAATATTCTAAAGCTTTATTTTCACAATAATTCGAATTTCGATTTTATGTTGAGAAAACCTTCTAAGATTTATTCAGACATCATTATTACCTTCCAACTCATGTTTTCCATGGTATAAATAATATAATATAATACTCTAAAATTAGTGGTTATTGATAATTGTAATAAATAAATTCGGATGAATGGAAAATAAATCGTGTGTTGAAAATGTGTATGTAACTAATTGCATATTCTAAAATGAGGGTATATTCTAGATTTATTTTAGCTTTTGGCACATGAATAAGTATAACATTGGAAGTGATGTAAAATTCAACTTGATCATCGCCACAGGGGAGATCATGGCTCCTAAACATCGAAGACAAACACAAAGCAACCCGAAGGTAGAAACACCACCTCCCGCCACTACAGAGATTGGAACCCTAGCTGAGCAAGCTATATTACATTCCCTTGAGGAAATGACAAATATCTTTAAGGATTGGGTCACAAGCCAAGGACAAGATCAAGGAAATGATCAAGGTAAAGGAAGGGAGTTGGAACGAAAATAGAGGCAAGACCTAAACTTTCAATTCAATGCCAAAGATGGACAAACAACCCTTGATATTATGAAATAGGTCCAAAAATCCAAATTACCAGAGTTTACGGCTTAAGAGGGGGGTTCAAAAGCAGAAGTGTGGGTAATTGGTGTCAAAAGAGCACTTAGATTTAAGGCATAAACTTCAGGGAAAAAGGCCCAAATATCAATGAGTCTACTAAAAGGAGACGCTCTATTATGTTGGGTAAATGAAGAAACGAAGATGCAAGTCACCCCATTGCAAGTTACTTGGGAAATGTTTGAGGAAGCCTTCTGAACCAGGTACCTATCAGAGGAGTACAAACACCAACAAGTAGGGGCTTTCCATGTAGTGCGACAGAATGGTAGATCTATTGAGGATTATGAAGCTGAATTCTATGCATTGGTCCATCACGTGGACTATATGGCTGATGATAAACGTCAAGTTAAAAGATTTTTGCATGGAATTGATCCCTTAGCCCAAACGGAAGTCGCCATGTGGAAACCCACCACTATGGCAGCAACCACTAGTTTAGCCAAACAAGTCATGAGGACTGTAAATATGAAAAAGCGAATGGTGGTTGCTGGAAATATAGGGAAGGAACACCCCCCAACGAGGTTAAATAGACCATGGGAGCAACCATATGGATTCCAGGGAAGACAAAACAATGTTTCCTGGATCGCTAGTGCAACTTCTGGGCTACCTCCGGGAGGACGCAGGGGTCAGCCCTACTTGAGAAGAACTAATGATGGGGGTTAGAGGATTTCGTGGCCAATGATAGGTCCAAAGTGAGAATCGAGATCAAGTAGAATGTTGGCAATGTGGAGGTCCACATTATAAAAGGGTTTGTTCAAAGTATCAAGTTGGGCTGAGACAAGAAGGACATCAAGAAAAAGAAAAAAACCACAGACCCAACATCAAATTCATACCATTGTAAACCATTGCCAGGATGAGCATCAAGCCACCGTTTTGGAGGCTGCGAATTTCTAAGGAGGGAGTCCTTCCAGTCAAACCATTCTGTATACTGGACCGCAGGGTTTGTTAACTTAGGAATCATGAGTTTTAACAAGTCAAGGTCCAGTGGGACCAATATAGCCCAGAGTCAGCGACCTGGAAAGATGAAGAGGTTATTTTTAATGATGACTTTCCTTATTTAATTGATTAAAATGTGTGGCGAACTAATTAGTAGTGCTTACTTAGCTAAGACAGATACTTTTATGGAGCATCTAAATCATGTTTTATTGTTTAAACTTTATGATACATCTAAATCGTACACTATGATTTCAATTTAGTTTAATTAACTATTATGATGTTGAGTATAATGTTACATGAGGTTTCGTGATATAATGGTAGGAGGATAATGATGCACATGTGGTTCTTATAGTGATGATGTATCCTTATGATCATGATATGCATAGGCATTATGATGTTATGTCGACGTATATTGACATATTCATTTATTACGTGATGATAGGTATTTAATGTTGAATACTCATGATGGATATGATATGCATAACGTGGCATAGGAATTATGATGCTATAATATGAGGTTTATTGACATGTGGTTCATTTATTATGTGAAGTCATGATGTCTTTGATGCAAATATGTTGATGTTATAACTTATTATGATATTTCATGAGGTGAAGCATGTCATAGTTGCGTACAAATTTATGACATGCATGAGCATGCAATTCGTTATTATTCATAATGTTGCGATTAACAATGATGAATGTTCTCATGATGACATACAAGACTTGGCATGTGGATTATTTTCTATGATACTATGATGGTATAGCTAATGCATTGGTTGCATGTTGAGATGTGGTGATTGACAGGAAATCACAAATGGGCTGAGAGAGTTGGTTTATTTGATGATCTCGTAGGAGCCCATACCTGGGAGGGAGAATATGTAACACCATATGGGCTGGGGACAAACTCAATCAACACTACATATGCGAGTGGTTCCTTTGTCTTGTGTAGCTCTTGATGGATTACTATCTACGTTGATGAACAATTTAATATTAATTTTTATTTTTTGATTAGAATAAATATTCTTTTGATATTTCGTAAAAAAAAATTAAAAATTATAATAGAAAATAAAAAATGACAAACCCTGTTGTATAACATCGTACTTAATAACTTAAAATATTAAGCTGAAAATAAAATACTAGATATATTTTAAAACTTAACTAAATCTTATTTGACTAGAATCAAATAGATTAAAAGGCAAAACATGCTACATATTTTTATTAGACAACTCTAACATGGAAACTAACCTAGCATCTAATAGCATAGCTTCTTTGAATAACATATTTTCTATGGTATTATTTCCCTGTATGTATGAATAACTTGCATCATCATTATATTGTTCATCATCATATTGCTCATCATCATATTCCTTTGCCACTATTCTAAATGGACCCTTCATTGAATCAATTTACAAGAATTTTTGAATCCCCATACAATCTTAATACTTTTACATGCTTCCAAAGTACAATCCTCATTGTACACCACATATCAAGGAGTTCAACTGTAAAATTTGTGCATTGGCCAATACCTAATTTCCATTTAATTATTATGAAAGAAGAAAATGTCTATAACTACACTACAAACATCCTTATTTTTGGCCTCATCAAAGAATCTCCATATCCAGAACTCCACATCTCTGATAAGCCTGATTTCTTTCCTTTGAGCCGTTTCACTTGCTTAAAATAAGATAATCTTGCATTATGTAGGATAACTTAAAAAAAAACTACAAATTCAAACGAACAACTGTTTCGACATAGCCAAATTCACCACAATACAAAAGATCAGGAAAAAAATAAAAATAAAAAAGAAATAAACCCTAAATTCCAAGTTCAGAAACACTCTTCAAAGAAACTTCCATTCCACTGGGCACCAATGTTAAAGCAAAAGAAAACGTCCTTCCAAACAGAAATTACAAAAATCAACAGAAATCAACCATTTAACATAATCTGTTAAATGGTAATAATATTTCTGTATCTGTGTGTATGATATGCAGGTGTGACGGTTGGAGTGTCGTGCAAAGACGAGAAGGATGGACCGGTGGTGTACGCGGTGGGGTATTTCTACGTCGTATTGGAGGGTTATGAGGTCCACGACAAGGAGGAATACAATCCCCAGGATTTCTGCGAGGTCCGACTGGTGTCTTCGCCTGACAAATCGTGTCCCCAACATGAACGGTGGCCTCATGGGAGGGGTCTTCCGTTTTGAGAGTGAGATTGTTCACCATTACCACCGGAATTTTCTTCTCTACTCAGCTGGGCCTTTTGCATTCTGCTCTCGTGCACCATTGTAGTAGACTTCTTGATACCCTTTCTCCTCATTTTTTTTCCTTTCCTTGCTGTAATAATTTTGGTAAACTCCAATCTCAGAATGCAGTGCATTCCAATTCTGTAGCTATGTGGCTTTCCTGCCGTTTTATCATATTCAAACTTGTGCTGTTATTCGATATTTGTTTCTTCATTAGTTTTTGGGAGTGGGGTCGTCAAGATAATGATTATTACGGTTCTGCATAAGGCTTTCACAAATAAGAAAAATAATCATAGTTTAGTTGTTAAACTAGTAAATAAGGACAGTTATTTTTAGTTGTTATTAGCTAATGCAGTCTGACTCATCACCATTATTAAAGAAAATCAAGCTACTCGGAATAATTAACTATTATCTGATTCACAATTTGAATTTTAAATTAAATTATCATAACTTAATTGTTAAACCAACCGTGACTATTATTAGCTAATGCAAACTAACTCATCACCAGTATTCAAAAAAAACCAAATCACTTAAAATAATTAACTGCACAATTATTTTTTTCTTTTTAAATTTCGGTAAAATTAAATTATTAATTAATTAATAATTAAAAAGATATATTTTATATTTGGGATTTTTTATTTTTTTTCAAAAAAATTGCTAAAATCAACTACAATGTAACAAGTTTAAGTTATAAATTCTATATACTCTAAATGTTTTAATTTTTTTCATAATATTAAATCTAAAAAAAGACATTTTACATAATAATTTATTCACTAAATTGAAAAAAAAACTTTCTATCCCTCACATAGAAAGTGAAACAAACCCATTTAAATATATTTTGTAAGTTAAACAGCGCCATTAAATATATTGTATTTTTAAAATTAAATTAAGTTTATAGTTTATTATGTATCTATATAAACATTCCAAAAAATAACAATATCCATGTTGATATCTTCATTTGAGGTATATATGTGTAATAAGAAAATTTAATAATGAAACTTAATTAATAATGAAATCTAATATTCATATTTAAAAATGAAAATGGATTATTTCATTTATTATATGAATGGGATTTAATAATTTATTAACTATCTCTTTTTCTTTTTAGATATTCACATATTTTTATTTAATTTATTAATTATATGGAATATTAATATTATTTATAAATTTGAAAGAAAAAGTTAATTATTTTATTTATTATATTAAGAAAAAAATTAAATAATTTATTGTTAAAGAATAGCTTATTGGTGTGAGAAGAAGAGAATAATTTACCTTCTCCAGGTCAAAGTTTTTGATGAACACAGTTTAAAAATATATGAACCGTTGTTCACATGGCGGAAGTGAAGATGTGGAGGCTTCATAGTAGACAATTATTTGGCGGATTCATTAGAAGGAACAAATTTCTCCATCCAATGAGTGTTGGATAGTCCAATGGGTGTTGGGGAAGGATCGTTGGTCGTGGGTGCTTCCAAAGGATATATTTCAGTAGATCTACCAGAGAAACATATTTAGTGTCTAATAGGTGCTAGCATACTGTGAAAGAATCAGTCTTCGTGCTTATGGTTGTAAGCTAATCCATGTAACTTTGTTCAACAAATTAATAGAATAATTGAGCAACCCAACAATAGAAGGATGGTTTTATCCCGAAAGGGTTTCCACTAGAAATGCTTGTGTCTTCATGTGTGATTATTTGTGTTGATGCTTTCCATGATTATTATGCTTTGAGTTTATTTCTGCTTTCATGTTTTGATAGGATAATATTGTGGATATGTGTTGCAAATTGATGATTTGACAAAAATATTTAAAATTAATGTAAAGGCCATCACTATTGGTTCACCCCCCACAGTAGTAACCTAGCTTTCATGTTTTGATAGGATAATATTATGGATAGGTGTTGCAAATTGATAATTTGACAAAAATATTTAAAATTGATATAAAGGTCATCACTACTGGTTCACCCCCACAGTAGTAACCCAAACCAGTATGATGCTTAAAGAAATGATGTTCTTGTAAGTAAAGGACTACCCCTCCACCACAAACTCCAGTAGCAAGAGAGTCCCCATCAAAATATACCCAAGGTGAGGAGAAATTTATAACTTTGACTAATATAACATGTAGACAATTAAGAAAATTTTTCTTGTATTTCTAACGGAAATTATCTTCGTCATATTCACATCTTCATTTTATGATACAGTAAAAATAAATAATTTCTAAGATAAACTATCATAAAAATAATATTTTTTAGATCCAAATTTGTATTTGTATTTTTATTTTTTAATAAAGTAAAAAAAAGTTCTTATATATAAATAATGTTCACTTCCTCTCTCTCTTTCTCTCTCTATACTTAATTTTTTGATAAAACTATTTGATTTCCAATAAACAAATTATTTAACATTTTTCATAAATTACCAATAAATTATGTCTCCTCTTTTCTAAATCTAATGAATTTCACAAATAAATAATTGCAACAATCAGATAAAAATCACACTTTGAATTAAATGAAGGAGTTGCAGCTCACAGGTATGTACATCACCTGGGAGACTGCACTCAAACAAAGAGGAGACTCTCACTCACGTTCACTCTACATTACATCAAATGAATATTACAATATTAAATACATCACTGAAAAATAGGTAGTTGTAAACAACCTCCTAAACTCTAGGAACTAATCCTAAACTAAGGAGATACGTTACAACCATATAACCATTTATCCATTATTTTTAACTCCCCCCCTTAATGGAGAAAGGGTTATTTTGCACTCCTAACATCCCTCTAAATAACTCAAACTTTACTCGCCCTAGAGGCTTAGTAAAAATATCAGCTAAATTATCACAAGTGTTACAATACTCCACACATATTTCGTTTGACTGTATCTTTTCTCGAACAAAATGAAACTGAGTGTCAATATGTTTAGTATTTTTATGGAAAACTGGATTGTATGCAAGCTTTGTTGTGCTTTGGTTGTCAGTTTTGATGCTGGTTGCTTCTTTCTGACTTTCGCTTGCATCGCTAAGCAATCTCCTCAACCAGATGGCTTCACATGTTGCTGCACACAACGCCTGGTACTCAGCTTCACATGATGATAATGCTACAGTACTTTGCTTTTTGCTACTCCACGAAATAACCCCGGATCCAATACTAAATGCATATCCTGTGATGGATCTACGATCATCCAGGTTGCCTGCCCAATCTGAATTTGAATAATCTGTATGTCCTGGTCTGTTATCATAGAGACAGAGATCAAATTCTTTTTAATTCCTGGAACATATAAAACATTTTTGAGATGTTTGATGTCGCCACTGGGTAGCTTCACAGGAATATCCCCACAACCTTTGATCTCATACCCACTGTCATCTCCTAAGTAAATTTTTGATCCACATGCAGACTCTTCAAGAAACTCAAAACAATCTTTCTTACCAGTCATATGCGAGGATGCGCCAGAATCGACATACCATATATTATCCTCATCTCCTTTTGATGCTGAAAGTGCACAGTCGACTGTGAATAATCGAAGATCATGGATGTGGTCATCCTTTTCTCCAGAAAAACACCCCTGATGTTTCCTCTATTTGCCTTTTCTTTCATCCACCTACCTCTTATAGCATTCTTTAATCTGGTGGCCAGGGTTCCCACAGTAAAAACATCTCTTAACATAATTATCAGTCATACCTCTGAATGGTCTCTTTTGAAAAGAGCTGGCCCCTTTCTGCTGCGGTTGCTAATGCTGATGTTGGTGCTGGTGCTGCTTTCCTCTGTACTATCACCTCTTCGCCATCAGAGTTAAGTCATTGCTCTGAGTTTTCAGATTCTGTCTTCGTTCCTCGTCTTGGAGTAGAATCGCTGTCAGGTCATCAAACGAGGGGGCTTTCTCTCTCGCTGACAACCCTGAGATGAATGTCTGATATTCATCAGTCATTCTATTCAGTGTAAGTGTAACCAGATCCGAATCTGATACCTTCTCTCCAATGGCTCCCAATTTGTCTTTCAGATCCTTGACTCTGGCCATGAATCCACCAACGGATTCATTCTCATCCATCTTTAATGCAAACAATTTTCCCTTGAGTGCCAGAACACGATTTGTGTTCTGTGTCTCGTACAGATTCTTGATTGTGGTCCATATATCCATGGCCGACTTGCAATCTCTGATATGGGGGTTAATGTTGTCTTTGACAGACATCTTCAGTACGACTTTCGCTTTTGTTTCTCTCTTATCCCAGTCCTGTTCTTGGGCAGTGTTCCATTTCTCTGCTCATTTCCCAAGACGATCAACCATGCATTCGCACTCTCCAGCAAAGTTTTCATTTTGAACTTCCAGTTAGAGAAGTTCGTTCCATCGAGCTTGCCAGACTTGTGGAGGTATGATTCCAAACTGTTGTTCATTTTCGCCCGATTGAACACTCCAATCGGCCACCACCGGGCAGGTTCGATCTGCTACCACCAAACAGATCAGGAACTTCAATGTGCCACCACCGGGCAAGTCCGATCTGCTGCCACCGAACAGATCAGGTACTTCACTGTGCCACCACCGGGCAACCGATCTGCTACCACCGAACAGATCAACAAGCAAGCTCCAACACGCCACCACCGGGCAAGGGCGATCTGCTTCCACCGAACAGATCAAGGAGCTGCACTGCGCCACCACCGGGCAAAACACCGATCTGCTTCCACCGAGCAGATCACAGAGCTCTGATTCGCCACCACCGGGCAGGTCCGATCACGGAACCCCAATTCGCCACCACCGGGCAAATCCGATCTGCTACCACCGAGCTGATCAAGGATCCTCAATTCGCCACCACTGGGCAAATCAAATCTGCTGCCACCGAGAAGAATCTCCACGTGCCTCCACCGGGCAACTCTGATATGCAACAAAAATTGCAGATTTCCAGAGAGAAAGAGGTTGGCTCTATGGCGCTCTGAATAGCTAAAAATCCGCGCCAATTGCAAAAAAGAAAAATTCACGATGTCCATGGAAATTGGCGTGCTTAACAGCCACGGATCCGCGCCAATTTTAGTTATAATTTTCCTGGTGCGCTTTTCAGCCCCAAACCAGCGCCAATGGCGCGTTTTTTCTTTAAAAAGTAGTGCCAATTTCTCAACCTTTTTTCCAGCTCAGAGATGATCAGTCATCTGAGACCCTTCACTCCAAGTGTTACTGCAGTTCCACCTGATCACAAAAATAGCTTTACATGCACTCCTTACCACTACAGATGTGCAACTAATGATACATCCTAAAAAAAATAAAATTTAAGGCTACCTCTACCCTAAGCTCCGATACCAAGATAAAAATCATACTTTGAATTAAATGAAGGAGTTGCAGCTCACAAGTGTGTACAGCTCACAGGTGTGTACGACACCTGGGAGACTGCACTCAAACAAAGAGGAGACTCTCACTCAGGTTCACTCTACATTACATCAAATGAATATTACAATATTAAATACATGACTGAAAAATAGGCAGTTATAAACAACCTCCTAAACTTTAGGAACTAATCTTAAACTAAGGAGATACGTTACAACCATATAACCATTTCTCCATTATTTTTAACTCAATCTAAATTAAATTTAAATGTAAATGTTTTTAAAATAAAATATAATTTATAATTTCCAAATCTTTATGTTTGTGTGAGAAATTTAAATTTAAATGTTTTTAAAATAAAGTATAATTTATAATTTCCAAATCTTTACGTTTGTGCGAGAATGTTTTTTATGCACCATATTGAACTAATCAATGTTATTTTTACAACCACACATAGAAATATCTTACACTTAAAGTATTTATTTCTATTTATAGTTTGCTTATTTGTTTGTTCCATAATGTAATGCTTAAATCACTTAATAACACTTTTACTTGAGAATTTTTTTAGACAAATCACCTTGAACGAGGAGGTTATCTTTTATTTTTGAATTCAATTGTGATTATTGGCATTGGACTACCATAGACTATAATATATTTTGGGTTGGTGTTTATTTTGTTTCTTTCTATTTAAGTTATGAAGAATTTGATATCCATACAACTTAAAATCTCCAAAGGTTTATAATTCCCTCGTACCTATCTACATATTGATTTTGAATATTAACTCAAACTTTCGCATTACATTTTGCGTTTGGGTTTATTTATTCCTGGATTGAAATTAAACTATTTTGTGTTTTTATATATATGTATGGTATGAAAATGTTTCTCTTTTTTGTACTTACCGAAATATTATGAATCTCACAATGATATGATTACAACAATCTAAATATAATTGAATGTTTCACAGTTTTTGATTTTCACATATTTATTGCAATAGTGTGTTTTTAAGACTATCTCTAAGTAGCGAATTATAATTTGACAATTAGTCCATTATAATTTGACAATCATATAACGCTTGTTTTACTACTTGAGTATGTGATGTAATGATGCCAGGCTCACCAAGGCTGCAATCATCAGGATCTTCAAACTTGAACGCACAGCGTTCTCTCCACGCACAGCTGTTTAGACCAATGTCTACCAGTTATACAAATATACCATCGCAACCATATATAATATTAACTGGAATAGACTGTTATGTAAATACGCACAGAACCCGGTTGACTTCAATATAAATGATGGCAAATTAAGCAAGGAATCGACCGTCGGTTGGAGAATCCGCCTAAAAAAAACATTATCTGGAGAATACCTTCCAAGACATTTAATCCACAGTTTTTTTATTGCATATAGGACTTACAAACAGTTGCGCCCTGTTAATTATGAACTGTGAGGATCTGCGCTACTCGTGGAAGGATCTTTATAAGGTGCAATTATGGTTCACTGGCTGTAATTGATTGCATGTCATATACTTAACTGTGTATTGGAGCGACAGTAGAGTCCTCCGTCTAATCATGAAGCAGTTGCCTGAAAATACAACGCTGGCCAGCGACACGTAGATGTCGGTGAGGGCATATCCTTCTCCAAAGGCATACGGACTTTAGTCGAGAAAATAATGGTCACTTTGCAACTTCTTCGAACATCAGCTGAAATTAACCATTGATCACAGATAGTTCCGATGCAGGTGCTTACGACACCCCTTGATGCAGGTGCTTACGACTTTCTGATTAAACTATCCGAATTCACCCCAATTACTATGGAAATGAGCAACACTGTTCTGCTCAATGGCTAATTAGATGGGAAATCTCACGCGATGCTCTTCATTCTTTTGATCACAATCATGCATGTAAATGTAAAACACCCTATTCGAACTGAGCGGTTGTTGGAAAGGGAACTTGGGCGGACATTAGGAAACAGCGCCACCATAAGACCTGGCCGTGGATAATTAACATCGCGCCTGAATGCTCCTCAGTTTAGGTGTAAACTAACCATGAATATTTTAGATCCTCGCTCCGCATAAAGTACATGACCGACAACGCTCCAATACTCAGTAACCTCAAACGGAGAATAGACAGGTAATTAAAGGTTTTTTTATAAACACCGCAATCACTATTCAGCGCTCCAACATGCAGTTAACAACTGATTGAATACATTCATATAATTGAACAGACATCTCTTGCTCATGAAATCATGGAGACAAAATTATCATAATTATTTTTGGCACGCCTCTCCTTCTCTCTGATGAGAGCTTTAGCTGCTTCATTAATTTATAATAATGGATATGTAAATAAGGATAGATGAGACTTCATCTCCTAGAAAAGTAAGATTTTTCCTTTTTTCCACAATGACTTAAAACTTGAGCTTTATTCCCTATTTTTTTTTTTATCCTAATTTTAACTGAAAAATCATAGAAATCCTATCCCAATCTTTTTTCTAATTATACTCTCATATTCTTTTAGAAAAAGAATATTTACATAACAAAATACTAAAATTATCACACCCCCTCTTTATTCCAGATTTACAAATGAGGACGGCTCTGCAACATGTAATTATTATTTGATAGACATACACCCATTAATTATGATATAGGATCAAGATATATTTATATAGGATATATCATTGTACTATTGGTTTTCTTACTTTGAAATTATACCAATAATATAGATAGAGAATATTAATATTATTGATGTCTCTTTTCAACAATTTTGATGACATATAAAATATCTGAACCTTAATGATGTACATGGACCTAAGAGTAAAATTTAGAAAGCTATGATTGACACGATAATTATAGCTAATCTAGTACCAAGAGTAAAATTTAGGAAGCTCTAATTGATAGGATAATTATAGCTAATCTAGTACCAAAATGACCCACCCATGATAGTTATAACAAAAATGAGACTTAACAAGGACTTGAGAGAGTTGCATAAAGGTGCTATCGAAGAGCACCACCCCTAGTGCTACATAGTTAGCAATGACAGCCTTTGGTGCTAGGTCGAATCCACTTAGAGTTGCGGCCCTACGCACTCTTAGAAATCCAAGAGGCACTACTGGGAGAAGGCGTAAACACCATACAATAGAAACTGTGATAAGAACGTGCAATACAATTTTCTTGTCGAAAGGGTCACGTATGAGGCCAATATTACCTTTCATTGTGGAGAAGAAATAAAGCACTATCAACAATTTTCCTCCATCGGTCCACCCCATCTGTTCCTTTCTCAAAGTGGTACAACATTAGCCAAATGAGCCTTGTAAAAGAGCTAAAATTGGGCCTGTAGATGAATTCCTTAACAGTGCCCAATACCCTATTTCAAGATGTCGCTTACAAAGAGGAGAGCACAATAGTCTGACACCATGAGTGTTACTCAATGCAGGATGGGGGGAATTGACTGCATACACTGACCCCAACTTACCATATGCGAATTTGATCGTCAACATTACTGAAAATAGGATTGAAGGGCATGTAAGCATGCCCATACTGTGCTATAGGGGCCATTTGATAGCCATGTGGAATTGTCCCATGAAAGGAATTAACCTCAAAATTGTCTACTCACAGCTATGAAGCCTAATATCCTCTATGAAAGACGCACTGCGACAACCAAATGAAGAGGCCAAGATAGTGTCCATGATCCCCATACGCTTGGAGGAGGGGGAAAGGTATGGAAGACTACGAAAATACTAATTCACCACCTTCTCGTGGACCAATGCAGATCGACAAAGGGAGTTGGAAGCGAATGAAGGGAAATCAACAAGAATGCAGACATGTTAAAGAGAACACATGGACATTGCAAAGCATAAAGATGTGCATGTATGAATACGATCCGAGCTTGTAAATAAAATGAAGGATGCATGCAAGCTAGCGATGACGTAGCCCATAGACAACCTCACAATGAACCACCATGAATTATCACAATAAACCACCATGAATTCTCACAGTAAACCACCATGATTACTTTTCGGATGACAAGGAAGAACTTGTATGACGACTTGACTTGAAGGAATACACTCGTTGCAATATATTGAATTTGTTCATGCAAATCAACTATGTGAATCACATTAGCTAGATGGCTATCAAATCTATAATTATTATACATGATCATTCCAAATGATGTGAATTATCACCCACAGTGAGAGATACAAGATCAATATTAAAACATAAAATGTTATTATTTCATAAAAACACTTGATTAACATTTTTTACTAAAACTTGCATAAACATATAGTCAGATAAAGCTTCAAATAAATAAACAACATGACGTACTTACTTTCTTCCAACTTATCCAAACCAAAACTTTTTTATGCATCCATTTGTACCATTAATAAAAATATGTAAGTCAAATACTGCAAACAACTAAACATCAAATTCAGAAAAACACATTGAACAAATGGACATAAAGGATGTTTTCATCCAATTTTCACATAAAATTATTTTTTTTTAGCATCATTCTGAAAAATTGGACAATAAACAAGAGTATGCAGGTTATAAAAATACATAGTATTTTTTTCCTTAATATTATGGATATTCATATTTGAATATGACTTGAAATTGAGGGATGAACCTATTTGAGTTGCCAGGTGTTGCAAGGAACATCTCTTGACATTCAGTAAGAAACATTGTGTTGGAACTCATGACGAGTAGGTTTATCCAAAAGAAACAAAAATGAAAACACCAAACAAAGCACCAATATCATCGAAAATGTTGAGATTTTCTGTTAATTAAATTTAGAAAAAATTCTCATGAATGTGACAACAATAGGATTTGTTGCTAAATTAATTCCATTTTTCCTGATGGGGAGTTATTACATCCTATATTTGTTGTGAGTGAATTTATGATTCAGTTTTCTACTCCCAGCTATAAAAATGTAAGCCTGTAGAGGATATGTGTAATGAGAAGGTGTGCAAATCTGTTGTTGTAATCTCCTGCTGAGTAATAAGATAGCCGATGCCTCTGTTTGGTGGACATAGCCCAGATTGGTTGGGTGAACCACATTAAAATCTCTGTGTTTCTCCATGGTTGGTGGCTGTGTGTCTTATTTGTTTTAAATTTGTGCTGTGTTAACTCTAACACTTGGTATTAGAGCATTGTGTACGCTGCCTGCTTGCTAAGTATATGCTATGTGGAGAAGAGAGTTGTGAACTGAGATCACTAGACCTGCGACTGTGTTGAGTGAGCTGGACTCCACTCAGCTCGGTGGCTTATGAAGATCATGGTGATCCGCTGGACATAATTCATTGCAAGGACACACTGCATAGCACACGCGCTGGAGGTTGAACTGCAAACTGTATAGCACGTGAGTTGGAGATTAAATTATGTGGCCAGATTGAATTGCATAGCACAAGAGCTGGAGGTTGAACTGCATGGCCAGATTAAATTGTGTAGCACGTGAGCTGCTGGAGGTTGGAACTGCATGGTTGTGGCTGTTTATTGTCCATGCAGATTTATGCGAAGACCAGAGCTATGAAAAGTGCTATTAACTGGTGAATTTGCGGCGGTGAAAGGTAGCTGCACGGTGTCTTCAAGTTTTTTTTCTTTTACATCGATTATTAAAATTACGTTGAATCGTTGAAAAAAAAATCGATATTTGATTTGGAACATTTTTGAAATGGGTCTTTAAAACAAAATGATTTCAAATGGGTCTCCTTTTACATTTAAAAAAAAAAATTGATTTGAAGTTTTTCATAAAGCTATTACAAATGCCTTTTTTTTTTCAAAACAAAAAATGATTTGTATTATATATGATATTATATCTATATCATATTTCGTTTTTTAAATGGTAATATGCCATGCTATTATAAGGCAAGGGCATTTTTAAACAAAACTAATTCCTTTTGAAATTGGAGATTTTTATGACATGAGCTATTAAACATGGCAAAAACACAAAGTGCTCAGTTTGAGATCGAGAAGTTCAATGGCAAAAACAACTTCGAGATTTGGAAAGTGAAGATGTATGATCTACTCGTGCAACAAGGCGTGGCGAAGGCGCTGTTGGGAAAAGCCAAACAACCTTACACCATAACATATGATGAATGGAATGACTTGGATGAAAGAGCACTGAGCGACATTCGATTGTGTTTGGCGGATGATGTTTTGTTTAACATCGTGTCAGAGAAAACTGCTGTTGGTTTGTGGACAAAGCTTGAAAAGCTGTACATGACAAAATCCTTAACCAATAGGATTCTTCTGAAGCGACTGTTGTACAGTTTGCGCATGAAGGAAGGTACATCTATTACTGATCATTTGAATACCTTTAATACTCTCCTGGTGCAGTTAGAAAGTATAGAAGTAAAATTTGAATCAGAAGATAAAGCTGTAACTTTATTATGCTCGTTTCCCAAGTCATGGGATCATTTTGCTACTTCTATAAGTCTTAGTTCATCAGAAACCCTTGAATTTGATGATGTTGTTGGAGCTCTGTTGTCCGAAGAAACAAGGAAGAGGTCAAATTCAGAAATCTCTACATCAAAAGCAATGATGTTCAGAGGTCGTTCTAAAGAAAGACGCTTCAGTAAGCATAACAACTTGCATTCAAAATCGAAAGGGAAGAAGAGTAAGGTAAAGTGCTGGTTTTGTGGCAAATCGAGACATTTGAAGAAGGACTGTTGGAAGAGACAACAAACATCCAAAGAAGACTCTTCGACAGAGAAGAAAGAAGCAAACACGACAGATATAGGTTCGACATCCATTTCAGGTATGAGGGATGAAGTGTTATTAGTTAGTTTGTCTAACCATGATCAACATTGGCTGTTAGATTCTGGTGCATCAAATCACATGTGCATTCATAGAGAATGGTTTAAAACTTATAAATCAATCAATGATGGATTAGTTTACATGGGAAATGATGTCACATGTAACATTGTGGGAATTGGTAGTATCCGGATTAAAATGTTTGATGGGACAAATAAAATTCTAACTGATGTAAGACATGTACCTGAACTAAGAAAAACCCTCATTTCACTAGGAGTACTAGACACTAATGGATATAAAACCTTTATTCAAGGTGGAGTAATGAAAGTTTATAAAGGAATTTTACTAGTAATGAAAGCAAAGAAGGTTGGAAATCTTTTTCAGTTAGAAGGAAGAACAGAGTTAGATCATGCTTCTACAGTATCTGAAAACGACAGTAATTCTATTCGTTTATGGCATCAAAAGTTGGGCCATATGAGTGAAAGAGGTTTAAAGATTTTATCTGATCGTAAGTTACTTCCTAGTTTAAAGTCTGTTAAGTTAGATTTCTGCAAACATTGTATATATGGGAAACAAAGCAAGTAGAAGTTTAAAACTGGAAAACACACTAGTAAGGGAATCCTTGATTATATCCATTCTGATGTTTGGTGTCCTTCTCCTGCAACCTCATATGGAGGATCATCATATTTTATATCTTTTATCGATGATTTCTCTAGAAAAGTGTGGGTCTACATGTTAAAGAAGAAGTCTGATGTATTCACAGTTTTCAAACAATTTAGAGCATTAGTTGAAAACATCACTGGAAGAACCATTAAATGTTTAAGAACTGACAATGGTGGTGAGTTTACTTCAAAGGAATTTGATAATTATTGCAAGGATGCTGGGATTGAAAGACATAAAACCACTGTATATACTCCTTAACAAAATGGAGTTGTTGAATGCATGAACAAGACTCTTTTAGAGAGAGCAAGAAGTATGCTTAGTAATGCCAATTTGCAGAAGGAATTGTGGACATAAGCAGTTTCTACAGCTTGTTATTTGATAAATCGATCACCATCAACTGCAATAGGATGCAAAATTCCTAAATAGGTATGGAAAGGTCATCCTTGTGATTATTCTAAACTGAAAGTTTTTGGTTGTGATGCATATGCTCTAGTTCCGAAACATCAACGTTCTAAATTAGATCCTAAATCAAAGAGATATATCTTTGTTGGATATGGTGATGGGACTAAGGGATACAGGTTGTGGGATCCTACTACTCACAAGATCATCATTAACAGAGATGTTAAATTTAATGAATCTTCACTTGAAAATCCAGATGTAGATGATAAATTGAAACAGGATAATGTATCTAAGCTTCAACACATTCAGTTTGAAACTAGTTCAAATACCGATGATAGTCTAGATGAACAAGTTTCAGATTCAGATCATGAACAAGTTTCAGATGCAGATCATGAACATGTTCCAGATGTTGATCATAAAGAAGTTCATACAGATAATAATCAACAAATTGTGGAAGTACTAGAAACATCTTTAAGGAGGTCTGTGAGAATCAAAAATCCTCCTAAAAGGTAGGATGATTATGTTACTTCAGTTGCTTTAACTGCTAATGATGATGAACCTTTGTGCTATCAGGAAGCTGTAGAAGGTTCTAAAAGTGATAAGTGGAAAGAAGCTATGAAGGACGAGATCATGGCATTAGTCAAGAATGCCACATGAGATCTGGTAGAACTTCCTAAAGACAGAAAAATTGTGGGATGTAAATGGGTTTACAAATTGAAAAGGGGCATTGATGATACAGAGGATAGGTACAAAGCAAGGTTGGTCGCAAAAGGTTTTTCTTAGATAGAAGGCATTGATTTTCATGAGATATTTTCACCAGTTGTAAAAATTGTTTCAATTCAGATTGTGTTAGCATTAGTTGCTTTACTTGATTTAGAATTACATCAACTAGATGTTAAAACTGCATTTTTACATGGAGATTTAGATGAAGAGATTTACATGGAACAACTGGAAGGGTTTGTTGAAAATCGCAACAAGAAATTTGTCTGCAAACTCAAGAAATCACTGTATGGTCTGAAGCAGTCGCCTCGACAATGGCACAAGAAATTTGATTCTTTCATGATGAGTCAAAACTATATAAGAAGTGAATATGATCATTGTGTTTACTTTAAGAAATTAAGTAATGGCATGTTCATTATCTTAGTGTTGTATGTTTACGATATGATTTTAGCAAGTAAAAGTATAACAGACAATAGGTTAAAGGCTCAGATGGTTAGGACATTTAATATGAAAGATCTAGGAGCAGCAAGACAGATTCTGGGCATGGAGATTTTTAGAGACAGGAGCAATGGTAAGTTGTGGCTATCACAAAAGAAATATATTGAGAAAATACTCTTGAGGTTTGGTATGAACAATGTGAAGCCTGTTTCAGTCCCTTTAGCTTCCCATTTTAAGCTTTCTTGAAGTTTATGTCCTAATACAAATGAAGAAAAAGAATATATGTCTTGAATTCCATATGCCAATGTAGTAGGTTGTTTGATGTATGCGATGGTTTGTACTAGACCAGATATTTCACATGCAGTTAGGGTTGTTAGCAGGTATATGGTAAATCCAGGAAAAGAACATTTGTCAGCAATGAAATGGGTGCTTCGGTATTTAAGAGGCATAAGTGATTACTGTATCACTTATAACATGAGTAGTGAATTTGTTTGCGGATATGTTGATTCCGATTTTGCAGGTGATTTAGATAAGATAAGGTCAACTTCAGGGTATGTATTTACTCTCATAGGTAGAGCTATTAGCTGGATGTCAAAGCTACAGAACATTGTTGCTTTATCCACTACTGAAGCATAATACATAGCTGCTTCACATGCTTGCAAAAGAAGCGATTTGGTTGAAAGGTTTGTTTGGTGAGTTTGGTAGGTTACAGGACAACATCAAGTTATTTTGAGATAGTCAAAGTGCAATTCATTTGGCTAAGAATCCGACCTATCATAGTAAATCAAAGCATATACCTATCAAGTACCATTTTGTAAGACAGGTTATCACTGAAAGGGGAGTCTCTCTTGAAAAAGTACATAAAAGGAAAACTATGCAGACATGTTCACGAAACCAGTTTTGTTAGAGAAGCTACGTTGGTGTTTGGCTTCTCTTGGCTTGCAGAAAAGATAAAATAATAATGGAACAGGGTATTAGGCTAATTGTTGTCAAGGTGGAGATAATTGTTGAGATTTTCTGTTAATTAAATTTGGAAAAAAATCTCATGAATGTGACAACAATAGGATTTGTTGCTAAATTAACTCCATTTTTCTTGATGGGGAGTTATTGCATCCTATATTTGTTGTGAGTGAATTTATGATTCAGTTTTCTACTCCCAGCTATAAAAATGTAAGCCTATAGAGGATATGTGTGATGAGAAGGTGTGCAAATATGTTGTTGTAATCCCCTGTTGAGTAATAATATTGCCGATGCCTCTGTTTGGTGGACATAGCCTAGATTGGTTGGGTGAACCACGTTAAAATCTCTGTGTTTTTCCATGGTTGGTGGCTGTGTGTCTTATTTGTTTTAAATTTGCACTGTGTTAACTCTAACAGAAAATAGTGAAGCTTAACATTGTCGAAGAAACTAAGACCACCCTGAAACACCTCTTCACATCTTGCAATATAAATAGGTTGTAAAAGCAAGCTAGCATAATTAGAGAAACTCTAACAAACTCAAAGCAATTGTTGAACCAACCCAACAAAATTGAACTAATCATCGAACCAACTCAAATATCGAAACAATTTTTCCACCGAATCTCCGTGCACATCAAATTAGCTAGCATAATTAGAGAAACTCTAACAAACTCAAAGCAATTGTTGAACCAACCCAACAAAATTGAACTAATCATCGAACCAACTCAAATATCGAAACAATTTTTCCACCGAA
>APFE030567883.1:0-12303 GCA_000404065.3 Pinus taeda
ACGAGAAGACAGAGATATGACCATAAAAATATGGAATGGAATAAGGAGGAAAGGACTTTTGGGATCTCAGAATTGAGAAAACAGTTTCTCATGGAGGTGGACAAAGAAAGTAAGTTAAGAATTCATGATCACTTTTGTGATTTAAGAAGAGATGTTGCCAGTCAAGAAACGTCTCCAGGCTTTTGAGGAAATAGGTTCAGAAAGCATGATCACCTTCGATATTTGAGAAGAGATATTGGTAATCAAAAGAAGTATTCAGGATTATCAAGAAAAGCCTTCAGGCTTGTCACGATAGTCTTTTGCATCCATTCGTGGTTTGTTGCAGGCGTCATATGTAAGCATTTAAATCATTAATCAATATAGTTTATTTAGGAGAAACCTGTGTACTATGTTTTAATTCTTCATTGTTTTATTTTCCCTAACAGTATCATGTAAGCTTCTATGTCATTAATGTTGAACAACTGCACAGGATGAACCGTCATGATACAGACATTGACATTGCAAATGAATTGTAAATAAAAGCTGTAGCAAAGTGTATTCTTAAAAATGCTTGTAAGGCAGGGGCTAGGTAAGGATACATTCGTATCCTTTTTTCATACCCATCATTGATGCATGTGGTGTTTTTTTTTCTTTCGAGTTTGGGTATATTCTCGGTGTCAATTGTTTATTTGTACTGCTTTAGCCTTTTTTCCCAATATTTGTTTAGCACTGCCCACAATCCTACACACCGACATGTAGATGGCCATTTCCATCATTGTTAGGTTGCTCATCTCCACAACCCATCCCCTTCTGCTGGGGTGTGTATATGTTGAAAACATTTGCCTTTTGGATGCCTTGTCTTACAAAATTCAACAAACTGATTATATGAGAACTTTGTTTTCAAAGGATCTAATGCCAAAATATAACAAAATTCAACAAACTGATTATATGAGAACTTTGTTTTCACTACGCTGCTGCTTGCATTTAATGAATTAATTTTAGTTATGTAGATTCGTCACAATTGGCATACATAGGGACCACAAATGGAGCTGAATGTTTAAGCCTATTAGAGAGCCTTAGGTTCTACTGCCTTGATTTTATATTGAATGATTTGTGTATATGTTTCTTCTAAAATCTAGTTAAAGACAATGACTTGCAAATGTAGAAACAGGATTGAATTGAACTTGATAAATCTTTAGATTTATCTTTACATCCAAACTAATGGAACCAAATAGTTAAAATAGTTCTGATTACTATAGAGGGTTTTATTCAGCTGGTCGAGATCACGATGTAATGAGGCTAGCCTTCTCCTCTTGTAGACCTTCTATCTAATTTGTAAATGATGGTTTCATTTAGTCGGGGCAAATTCAAGGTGTAAAGAGACCAGCCTGCAAGGAGGTAAGGGTTTAATTTAATTTTATTACTGTTAATGTGGTGTATAGATTCCATATTGATCCATACCATGGGGATTATACACGTGAACAAATTGCTGACTTTTTTGAGAGGTGCCAAATTTGAAAGACTAGAGACATGCTGTTATCTCGAGATGTTTTACAGAGTAAAGTAAAGAAATCTGGTCAGTGGTGTTGATATACTTGATTTGCCACGTTAGAAAGACAAACATATGACCATAAAAATATGGAATGGAATAAGGAGGAAAGGACTTTTGGGATCTCAGAATTGAGAAAACAGTTTCTGATGGAGGTGGACAGAGAAAGTAAGTTAAGAATTCATGATCACTTTTGTGATTTAAGAAGAGATGTTGCTAGTCAAGAAAAGTCTCCAGGCTTTTGAGAAAATAGGTTCAGAAAGCATGATCACCTTCGATATTTGAGAAGAGATATTGGTAATCAAAAGAAGTATTCAGGATTATCAAGAAAAGCCTTCAGGCTTGTCACGGTAGTCTTTTGCATCCATTCATGGTTTGTTGCAGGCGTCATATGTAAGCATTTAAATCATTAATCAATATAGTTTATTTAGGAGAAACCTGTTTACTATGTTTTAATTCTTCATTGTTTGATTTTCCCTAACAGTATCATGTAAGCTTCTATGTCATTAATGTTGAACAACTGCACAGGATGAACCGTCATGATACAGACATTGACATTGCAAATGAATTGTAAATAAAAGTTGTAGCAAAGTGTATTCTTAAAAATTCTTGTAAGGCAGGGGCCAGGTAAGGATACATTCGTATCCTTTTTGCATACCCATCATTGATGCATGTGGTGCTTTTTTTTCTTTCGAGTCTGGGTATATTCTCGGTGTCAATTGTTTATTTGTACTGCTTTAGCCTTTTTTCCCAATATTTGTTTAGCACTGCCCACAATCCTACACACTGACATGTAGATGGCCATTTCCATCATTGTTAGGTTGCTCATCTCCACAACCCATCCCCTTCTGCTGGGGTGTGTATATGTTGAAAACATTTGCCTTTTGGATGCCTTGTCTTACAAAATTCAACAAACTAATTATATGAGAACTTTGTTTTCAAAGGATCTAATGCCAAAATATAACAAAATTCAACAAACTGATTATATGAGAACTTTGTTTTCACTACGCTGCTGCTTGCATTTAATGAATTAATTTTAGTTATGTAGATTCGTCACAATTGGCATACATAGGGACCACAAATGGAGCTGAATGTTTAAGCCTATTAGAGAGCCTTAGGTTCTACTGCCTTGATTTTATATTGAATGATTTGTGTATATGTTTCTTCTAAAATCTAGTTAAAGACAATGACTTGCAAATGTAGAAACAGGATTGAATTGAACTTGATAAATCTTTAGATTTATCTTTACATCCAAACTAATGTAACCAAATAGTTAAAATAGTTCTGATTACTATAGAGGGTTTTATTCAGCTGGTCGAGATCACGATGTAATGAGGCTAGCCTGCTCCTCTTGTAGACCTTCTATCTAATTTGTAAATGATGGTTTCATTTAGTCGGGCGAATTCAAGGTGTAACGAGACTAGCCTGCAAGGAGGTAAGGGTTTAATTTAATTTTATTACTGTGAATGTGGTGTATAGATTCCATATTGATCCATACCATGGGGATTATACACGTGAACAAATTGCTGACTTTTTTGAGAGGTGCCAAATTTGAAAGACTAGAGACAGGCTGTTATATCGAGATGTTTTACAGAGTAAAGTAAAGAAATCTGGTCAGTGGTGTTGATATACTTGATTTGCTACATTAGAAATCTGCCATTAATTGCTTTGCAGTTCCCGACTGATTAAGTTTAAAATTAGGTTTACTCATTTTCTCGGTGTTAATTGTTTATTTGTATTGCTTTATCGTTTTTTCCCAATATTTGTTTAGCACTGCCCACAATCCCACACACCGACATGTAGATGGCCATTTCCATCATTGTTAGGTTTCTCATCTCCACAACCCATACCCTTCTGCTGAGGAGTGTATATGTTGAAAACATTTGCCTTTTGGATGACTTGTCTTACAATATTCAACAAACTGATTATATGAGAACTTCGTTTTCAAAGGATCTAATGCCAAAATATAACAAAATTCAACAAACTGATTATATGAGAACTTTGCTTTCACTACGTTGCTACTTGCTTTTAATGAATTAATTCTAGTTATGCAGATTCGTCACAATTGGCATACACAGGGACCATAAATGGAGCTGAATGTTTAAGCCTATTAGAGAGTCGTAGGTTCTATTGCCTTGATTTTATATTGAATGATTTGTGTATATGTTTCTTCTAAAATCTGGTTAAAGACAATGATTTGCAAATGTAGAAACAAGACTGACATGAACTTGATAAATCTTTAGATTTATCTTTACATCCAAACTAACGGAACCAAATAGTTAAAATAGTTCTGATTACTATAGCAACACTCGATTGAAATGATAATTGTTTGCAACTTTTTCTGCCAACTTACAAGATCATAAAGTCATGACTCGTGTGAGTACTTTGTTCTTGACAAGAGGAATTGTACTTCTGGGTGTGTTTTCAAGGCACCTTGATCATCTTCTATTAGTTGCTATTAGTGGTAAGTTAATCCTATAGAGTAGTCATGAATAATAAATCGACCCTAATTAGAAAGCTCCACATTCAACTAAGGTTCAAAGAATTCCGACTGTTGGTTGAGACCTCATTCATGACCCAGACAAGTTCATCTATTAATGCCGCAGCAAAACCTCCATAAAGAGTGTTCATATCAATCCATTTGGCTGTATCCTTTTTAAATGCATGTGCAGTACCCTGTGTGAACTGGTTCTGGGGGCATGTGATAGATTGTTTTAATCTTTCAAAGTAGTTCATCTATTAATGTCGTAGCAATACCTCCATAAATAGTGTTCATATCCATCCATTTGGATGTATCCTTTTTAAATGCATGTGTAGTACCCTGTGTGAACTCGTTCTGGGGGCATGTGACAGATTGTAAACTTTCAAAGTATTTAATAGCTACTCTTTTCTGGAGAAAATGACAAATCTTATTGGGAAGACCATCTAGATAGATTTAAATTTTGTTACGAGAAGACAGAGATATGACCATAAAAATATGGAATGGAACAAGGAGGAAAGGACTTTTGGGATCTCAGAATTGAGAAAATAGTTTCTCATGGAGGTGGACAGAAAAAGTAAGTTAAGAATTCATGATCACTTTTGTGATTTAAGAAGAGATGTTGCCAGTCAAGAAAAGTCTCCAGGCTTTTGAGAAAATAGGTTCAGAAAGCATGATCACCTTCGATATTTGAGAAGAGATATTGGCAATCAAAAGAAGTATTTAGGATTATCAAGAAAATCCTTCAGGCTTGTCACGGTAGTCTTTGGCATCCATTCATGGTTTGTTGCAGGCGTCATATGTAAGCATTTAAATCATTAATCAATATAGTTTATTTAGGAGAAACCTGTGTACTATGTTTTAATTCTTCATTGTTTGATTTTCCCTAACAGTATCATGTAAGCTTCTATGTCATTAATGTTGAACAACTACATAGGATGAACTGTCATGATACAAACATTGACATTGCAAATGAATTGTAAATAAAAGCTGTAGCAAAGTGTATTCTTAAAAATGCTTGTAAGGCAGGGGCCAGGTAAGGATACATTCGTATCCTTTTTTCATACCCATCATTGATGCATGTGTTGTTTTTTTTCTTTCTTTCGAGTCTAGGTATATTCTCGGTGTCAATTGTTTATTTGTACTGATTTAGCCTTTTTTCCCGATATTTGTTTAGCACTGCCTACAATCCTACACACCGACATGTAGATGGCCATTTCCATCATTGTTAGGTTGCTCATCTCCACAACCCATCCCCTTCTGCTGGGGAGTGTATATGTTGAAAACATTTGCCTTTTGGATGCCTTGTCTTACAAAATTCAACAAACTGATTATATGAGAACTTTGTTTTCACTACGTTGCTGCTTGCATTTAATGAATTAATTTTAGTTATGCAGATTCGTCACAATTGGCAAACACAGGGACCATAAATGGAGCTGAATGTTTAAGCCTATTAGAGAGCCTTAGGTTCTACTGCCTTGATTTTATATTGAATGATTTGTGTATATGTTTCTTCTAAAATCTGGTTAAAGACAATGACTTGCAAATGTAGAAACAAGATGGACTTGAACTTGATAAATCTTTAGATTTATCTTTACATCCAAACTAATGGAACCAAATAGTTAAAATAGTTCTAATTACTATAGAGGGTTTTATTCAGCTAGCCAAGTTCACGATGTAATGAGGCTAGCCTACTCCTCTTGTAGACCTTCTATTTAATTTGTAAATGCGGGTTTCATTCAGCCGGGCGAATTCAAGGTGTAACGAGACCAACCCGCAAGGAGGTAAGGGTTTAATTTAATTTTATTACTGTGAATGTGGTGTATAGATTCCATATTGATCGACAGCATGGGGATTATACACGTGAAAAAATTGCTGACTTTTTTGAGAGGTTCCAAACTTGAAAGGCGAGAGACAAGTTGTTATCTCAAGATGTTTTACAGATTAAAGTAAAGAAATCTGGTCAGTGGTGTTGATATAATTGATTTGCGGATATTTCGGTATTATGATCATTCTTACCTCTTCTGGTTTGGGAAAGCTGGGAAAATCTAATGTGCCTTTGTTTGTTTTTATGGGC
This sequence comes from Pinus taeda, assembly GCA_000404065.3. Taxonomy (NCBI): domain Eukaryota; kingdom Viridiplantae; phylum Streptophyta; class Pinopsida; order Pinales; family Pinaceae; genus Pinus; species Pinus taeda. The sequence continues at coordinate 6,085 of APFE030567883.1, forward strand.
AGGTTAAAACTATGCGCTTAGCTGTTGAAGAAAGTGTTAATGGGATTGAAGATAAAAGGCTTGGATGTAAAGACATTCTATTACATTTATACTCTCCATCTTCCCCATCTAAGGGAAATGTGACAGAAAATCTACAGAGGTTTGCAGCACTATAAGTAATCTAAAACTAAGTTTTGCTTATTGCTATTTTCCTATATGGAAAAAGCTCTGCTTGCAATGCTTAATGTCTTATGCTTACAATGCTTAATGTCTTACACCAAACAATTGAATCTTAATATTATACAATATATTGAAGGACTGCTATTTAATAATGTTTTTTTCCTCAAAATTTTGAAGTTTCAGCTGTGACTGCTATCAGAGACTGCTATAAGGGCTTTTAGGGTTCTGCAGTTCTAATTTGATTACAATCTTTCCTTTCAAGAATTCTCCTTAAAATCCTATCTCTGGTTTAGCATTCTTTCCTTTCAAGCATTCACTGCCTATTATCTTCCTTAATCGTTTAATCCATTGAATTCTGTCCAAAACATAAATACCAAGATGCCTACTGCTACTGCTACATTAGAAATCTGCCATTAATGTCTTTGCAGTTGCCGACTGATTAAGTTTAAAATTAGGTTTACTCATTTTCTCGGTGTCAATTGTTTATTTGTACTGCTTTAGCCTTTTCTCCCAATATTTGTTTAGCACTGCCCACAATCCTACACACCGACATGTAGATGGCCATTTCCATCATTGTTAGGTTGCTTATCTCCACAACCCATCCCCTTCTGCTGGGGAGTGTATATGTTGAAAACATTTTCCTTTTGGATGCCTTGTCTTACAAAATTCAACAAACTGATTATATGAGAACTTTGTTTTCACTACGCTGCTGCTTACATTTAATGAATTAATTTTAGTTATGTAGATTCGTCACAATTGGCATACACAGGGACCATAAATGGAGCTGAATGTTTAAGCCTATTAGAGAGCCTTAGGTTCTACTGCCTTGATTTTATATTGAATGATTTGTGTATATGTTTCTTCTAAAATCTGATTAAAGACAATGACTTGCAAATGTAGAAACAAGACTGACATGAACTTGATAAATCTTTAGATTTATCTTTACATCCAAACTAACGGAACCAAATAGTTAAAATATTTCTGATTACTATAGAAGCACTCGATTGAAATGATAATTGTTTGCAACTTTTGCTGCCAACTTACAAGATCATAAAGTCATGACTCATGTGAGTACTTTGTTCTTGACAAGAGGAATTGTACTTCTGGGTGAGTTTTCAAGGCAACTTGATCATCTTCTCTTAGTTGCTATTAGTGGTAAGTTAATCCTATAGAGTAGTCGTGAATAATAAATCGACCCTAATTAGAAAGCTCCACATTCAACTAAGGTTCGAAGAATTCAGACTGCTGGTTGAGACCACATTCATGACCCAAACAAGTTCATCTATTAATGCCGCAACAGAACCTCCATAGAAAGTGTTCATATGCATCCATTTGGCTGTATCCTTTTTAAATGCATGGGCAGTACCCTGTGTGAACTTGTTCTGGGGGCATGTGATAGATTGTCTTAATCTTTCAAAGTAGTTCATCTATTAATGTCGCAGCAAAACCTCCATAAAGAGTGTTCATATCCATCCATTTGGCTGTATCCTTTTTAAATGCATGTGCAGTACCCTGTGTGAACTCGTTCTGGGGGCATGTGATAGATTTTCTTAATCTTTCAAAGTATTTAATAGCTACTCTTTTCTGGAGAAAATGACAAATCTTATTAGGATTTAAATTTTGTTACGAGAAGACAGAGATATGACCATAAAAATATGGAATGGAATAAGGTGGAAAGGACTTTTGGGATCTCAAAATTGAGAAAACCGTTTCTCATGGAGGTGGACAGAGAAAGTAAGTTAAATTCATGAACACTTTTGTGATTTAAGAAGAGATGTTGCCAGTCAAGAAAAGTCTCCAGGTTTTTGAGAAAATAGGTTCAGAAAGCATGATCACCTTCGATATTTGAGAAGAGATATTCCCAATCAAAAGAAGTCTTCAGGATTATCAAGAAAAGCCTTCAGGCTTGTCACAGTAGTCTTTGGCATCCATTCATGGTTTGTTGCATGCGTCATATGTAAGCATTTAAATCATTAATCAATATAGTTTATTTAGGAGAAACCTGTGTACTTTGTTTTAATTCTTCATTGTTTGATTTTCCCTAACAGTATCATGTAAGCTTCTATGTCATTAATGTTGAACAACTGCACACGATGAACCATCATGATACAGACATTGACATTGCAAATGAATTGTAAATAAAAGCTATAGCAAAGTGTATTCTTAAAAATGCTTGTAAGGCAGGGGCCAGGTAAGGATACATTCGTATCCTTTTTGCATACCCATCATTGATGCATGTGTTGTTTTTTTTCTTTTGAGTTTGGGTATATTCTCGGTGTCAATTATTTATTTGTGTTGTTTTAGCCTTTTTTCCTGATATTTGTTTAGCACTGCCCACAATCCTACACACCAACATGTAGATGGCCATTTCCATCATTGTTAGGTTGCTCATCTCCACAACCCATCCCCTTATGCTGGGGAGTGTATATGTTGAAAACATTTTCCTTTTGGATGCCTTGTCTTACAAAATTCAACAAACTGATTATATGAGAACTTTGTTTTCAAAGGATCTAATGCCAAAATATAACAAAATTCAACAAACTGATTATATGAGAACTTTGTTTTCACTACGCTACTGCTTGCATTTAATGAATTAATTTTAGTTATGTAGATTCGTCACAATTGGCATACAAAGGGACCATAAATGGAGCTGAATGTTTAAGCCTATTAGAGAGCCTTAGGTTCTACTACCTTGATTTTATATTGAATGATTTGTGTATATGTTTCTTCTAAAATCTGATTAAAGACAATGACTTGCAAATGTAGAAACAAGACTAACATGAACTTGATAAATCTTTAGATTTATCTTTACATCCAAACTAACAGAACCAAATAGTTAAAATAGTTCTGATTACTATAGCAGCACTCAATTGAAATGATAATTATTTGCAACTTTTGCTTTCAACTTATGAGATCATAAAGTCATGACTCATGTGAGTACTTTTTTCTTGACAAGAGGAATTGTACTTCTGGGTGAGTTTTCAAGGCACCTTGATCATCTTCTATTAGTTGCTATTAGTGGTAAGTTAATCCTGTAGAGCAGTCATGAATAATAAATCGACCCTAATTAGAAAGCTCCACATTCAACTAAGGTTCAAAGAATTCGGACTGTTGGTTGAGACCACATTCATGACCCAGACAGGTTCATCTATTAATGTCGTAGAAAAACCTCCATAAAGAGTGTTCATATCCATCCATTGGTTGTATCCTTTTTAAATGCATGTGCAGTACCCTGTGTGAACTCGTTCTGGGGGCATGTGATAGATTGTCTTAATCTTTCAAAGTATTTAATAGCTACTCTTTTAAGGAGAAAATGACAAATCTTATTGGGAAGACCATCTAGATAGATTTAAATTTTGTTACGAGAAGACAGAGATATGACCATAAAGGTATGGAATGGAACAAGGAGGAAAGGACTTTTGGGATCTAAGAATTGAAAAAACAGTTTCTCATGGAGGTGGATAGAGAAAGTAAGTTAAGAATTCATGATCACTTTTGTGATTTAAGAAGAGATGTTGCCAGTCAGGAAAAGTCTCCAGGCTTTTGAGAAAATAGGTTCAGAAAGCATGATCACCTTTGATATTTGAGAAGAGATATTGCCAATCAAAAGAACTCTTCAAGATTATCAAGAAATGCCTTCAGGCTTGTCACGATAGTCTTTGGCATCCATTCATGGTTTGTTGCAGGTGTCATATGTAAGCATTTAAATCATTAATCAATATAGTTTATTTAGGAGAAACCTGTGTACTATGTTTTAATTCTTCATTGTTTGATTTTCCCTAACAGTATCATGTAAGCTTTTATGTCATTAATGTTGAACAACTGCACACGATGAACCGTCATGATACAGACATTGACATTGCAAATGAATTGTAAATAAAAGTTGTAGCAAAGTGTTTTCTTAAAAATTCTTGTAAGGCAGGGACCAGGTAAGTGTTGAAAATAATAATGAGAGGGGGGGTGAATCAGTATTATCTAGTCCTTTTTCCAAATCTTCCTTATTTATACTTTGAATAATATTTGCATATCAGTACAAATAATGAGCATGAACAAGAAAAACAGACAGTCACATCAAAGAACACCAGATATAAGGTGGAAACCCAATGTGGGTGAAAACCACCTGCTGCAATATGTCTCTATCTTCTTTCAAATTAGAAACTCCTTTTACAATGGTCTTGTACTGGTGCAGTCCTTTACCAGTACGCAGGCTGCAACCTGCAAAGAGCTACAACTCTCTCTCGTTTTTCCAGTCTCTCCTGGAAGGGAGCTACAACCCCCTACTTTTCTTACAAGGACCACTTTTCATAAATTTTCAAACTGGATCCATATACATCAAATGATCATCAAGTATAAATTACAGTCAGCTGTAGTAACCAGATCAAATAACAGAACTGAACCCAGAACACCTTATCAACAGAAAAATTCAGTCAACAGATAGTCCTGAAACAGATACGCAACTTTCCTTTCTTTGGCCTGCGTCGGTACGCCCTTCACCCTCTGCTTCTCTGCGTATAACCGCAGATCTGCTTTTGCTACACTGCGTGTCCACGCACTGCTTCTTCTGTCGCGCTGTGTACAGTACGCACCCAAATGCACTATCGTGCCGCGTACTCCCACAGAAGGCACGCACCCAAGAGAACTATCGCGCCGCGTACTGTTACAGTAGGCACGCACCTGAACCACTGCTGCTCTGCGTACCCTCGCAGTTCTCCTGTTTCTGCTCTGCGTACCCACGCAGTCACCCTTCGTCTGCTTTGCGTACCTGCGCAGCTCGCCTTCTTCTGCTCTGCGTACCCACGCAGAGGCACCGTTAAATACCTGCGTACCACAGATTAGGGCTGAATTTGTAGATCACCAGTGTGCTACAGTTAGACGGATGCTCAGATCTGATCAAGCGCTCGGGAGATCACCCTTTACAGGTTCGCTTTCCACTTCTACTTTCATATAGATCAAGCCTTTTGAAACAATAACCCGATAGATCAGATCATAAGATATTCAACCCAAAAGAATACTCAGCCAAAAGATCTCCTTTGCTTTATATAGGCAAGCTCTTCCTCAAATCAAGGATCATGGGGCTCAATAATAATAATAAAATAAAACAATACCACGGGCCAAAACCATGATAACACAATACCGTCGGCTAAATACCAAGGGTGAAACATAAGAAACCCCACATGTGCGCGCTTTACTGCCTTGAAATGTGTGCACTGGGGGTACGCACCTCATGAATGGGTAACCTGCGTGTCAGGACGCGGTCCCTGCACAGCGTACCTGCGGGTACGCATCTTCTGAACTGTTCTCCTGCGTACTTCTTAATTTTCATCATATTGAGAGCCTTGCCATGGGTGTTGCCATCAAGTACAACATCCGTAACACATAACCATACCAGAAACATAATTCCAATAATCTCCCCCTTTGGACTTGATGGCAACCTCAGAAACTTCAACGACATTCTCCCCCTTTGACATCAAGGGCAAAGGGTTATGCTCCCCCTAAGAATATGCTTCTCCTGAATATGAACCAGATCTGCAAAGAAGAACCATAATCCACCATGAATGACCAAGAAAGATATAGAGACATATTGCAGCTATATTCAGACCAGCTCCCATGATCTCTTTTTGTACATCCTCCATAATGCCAACAATGCATTAGATTCTCCCCCTGAACCTGTGTCGCAACCCAGTACATGTACGCATATACCCCAGATGAATCATGTGTACAACCAACAATCAGAAGAATCTCAACAATAAGATGATGCATCAACAACCCCCAGCTTTTGCCTGAGGTATTCAAAAGTCTCCCTGGGCAATGGTTTGGTGAGAATATCAGCAACTTGTTCCTTAGAAGGAACATACTCCAACTTGACCTTTTGTTCAAGCACTTGTTCCCGGAGAAAATGATACTTGATTTGTATGTGCTTGGTTTTTGAATGCATGACAGGATTCTTTGAGATGCTGATTGCACTTGTGTTATCGCATAAGATAGAGATAGGTGGTGTACAAGTGATTTGAAAATCCTGCAAGGTTTGCATTATCCAAAGGAGTTGAGTGCAGCAAGATG
>APFE030567884.1:0-21100 GCA_000404065.3 Pinus taeda
TAGTCATAGTTTTTCCCATTGAACTATGGGAATTGAGGATTAAACATACCCATGCTGGTGCTGGTGCTAGCCATTCTAGCACTCTTTAACTATGTTTCTAAATCCTCGACTGTGTATTTAGAACATTGACTGTTTCTTCAACAGTAACACAAAAAAAAACTTTGAGGAATACCTGAATCCTTTTGCCTGAGACTTCACTTTGCTAGAGAAGATTTATTGCTGCAACAAAAACTCCTCCCTTCAGCTTCTTTGACACCTTCAAAGAGCCTAGATCTGCTCTGATACCACTGTTGGGGATTTTTCTGGTAAAATCCCAAAAACAAACAATTGACTGAATACAGAGCAATGCTCTGTTTTTCTCCTCAGGATCTTTTGCACAGGGAAGCAAATACTATTTCTGAGAACAGAGATTTTTTTTACACCAATAAAACCTTTATATTCATTAATAAAAAGCATACATATCTCTTCCTCTCTCTCAGAGGGATTCACTAAAAACTTTTACTAAAAAACAAAATTACTCTGCCTCTGTCACAAATGATTTTTACACTGCCTGTGTAAAATCTTCATTCACATTTACTGCTGTAAAAGAGCTTTTACATTTACTGCTGTAGAAATAAAAATTCTTACATTGATTTACTGATATAAAAGGCAATTTTTCATATGCTGTTGTAATACCCAAACAAAATTTCATTATGCGTTCCCTGCATGTTTCAAAATCTCCAGCACACAAGCCATTACAAAATTAATTTCTCACGCTGCTGCATATTTCAAAATGTCTTCATTTGAAAATTGATCAGCACTCTGATTTCGCAACCCTGCTCTGGTTCCCCACTGCTGTGGATTAGTTTTTCTCTCTGCTTCCCTGGTTTTCTATTCGCTGCCGCGAACCAAAAATATTTCTCCACCGGTGTGCAATGATAAATAAAAAGTCAACACATTAACAAAACATATTACAAAAGCATTAAAAAAAATGATGTTGACTTGCCCATACCACTCTTTAATTCGCGCCCATACATGCCGTATGAAAACATAAAGTTTTTACCTAAGACAATGACACATTCATTTAATGCATTAAAGTTAGAACCGGCGGTTAAATAAGAAAAACATTCTGGCAGGTTGGAGCAGATCCATGTGCGTTGACCTCATCGGACGCATTTCGCAAACCAAGCTCACAAAAACCAAACGAACTTTAGCTTCCGGGGAGTGGGTGGTTTTGAGTTCGTACACTGGACGCATGGCAGGAAGTTGGGGTGTTCGGAGGCCCTCTGACAAAAACAACTTTTTACCAAAAGCGGTGCGAAATAATTTGTGGTTTTCTGAAGTGGTTTTCCGGAGTTAATGCGGGCAGTTAGAAATTAATATGATCCTCTAATCTTGATTTCGCTGCATCAATGACATCAAATCCGTGAAGACTTGGATTGTTAGCTGGACTATCCTTCTCTGTGGTGTTGTTGGTAGTGGAGTCTATGAGAACAGACCCATCGCATCCCTGAAAGCAATAGGTGATAAAGCATTAGAAGACGCAGGAGAAAATGTTGATAAATTGATGAATGGTATGATGGATTAATGAGTATTGCGCCTTACCCTGACGAAACAATCATGGAAATGCATTCGAATGAGTCCAGGAGCTACTCCATTGTTTTTCATGAATGCATTTTGCACAGCCTCAAACACAATGGATTCAGCAGCTGGACAACTCCAACGGTAGAAACCCACTGTAAGTTGATGACTATAAAAACCCGATGCTTTAGATTTGGCATTTCCGAGGTTCTGTCCACCCACTATTTCATTAACAACTCCAAGGTCTAGGCTTAGTGCAACAGCAGCTAAGGACCAAAATAATAGGAGGAGGAGGGCTGATTTACAGTGTTGATGATGAAGCTTCGACATTGGCGTTTCAGGGCAGTAAAGCAGGGCCGGGCATGGAGAATTGATGGTAAGCAGTGGCGCTATAGAATGTGGAGGAAGAAACAAGAAGTATAAGAATCTGAATGTGAAGGGATGGGTATTTATATGTATGGGTATTGTTGTGCTGCAGGGTTCAATTCTCTGTGGGCGAGTTCGAATCGTGAAAGGTCTTGGTAAGGCGAACATGGTTTCCAGTTTGGATTTAGGGTTTAGGGTAGACAATAATACAACGTATCCGGACCTTCACAGGTTGTTATTTTACACATATTATTTTATACATTAATACAACGTATTCGGACCTTCGCAGGTTGTTATTTTATCATGGCAGAAATACAACGTGCAAATGTCGGTGTAGAGATTCATCACATATTCTTTTGTACAGCTGCTCTATAACCGGAAAGATACGACGTGTTAAGCTTGTTGTGATAAGATGATTATTATTAATTTATCAAGTTGCATTATGTTATTTTATCAAGTTGCATTATGTATATATTGGTTCAAAAGTCAACGATCGGATAAAATACTAAATGTTGTTTTGATTTAATTTTGTTCACAGGTCAGTCAAAGCCGAACAATAAATGGCCATCTTGTATGTGAACTAAAATCACAACCTTACTTATGTGCCCTTAGTCTAATCGGATTGCTTTTTCGTCTTAAAAATTATGGAAATTTCGGTATATTTTAATAAAATCTGGTAGCAATTTTTCTAAATCCAAGTTATGGCTGTCAAATTTTAATATTTTGTGTGTTCTAGAAGTTTTTGATGGTGCTAATCCATTTTCACCATCAAAAACAAGATTCAAACACTGGTATGGCAAGATTTTTTGAGTTTTTTTCCCAAATTCCAGTGACTTTTAACAGTAGGGGCAATTCCCCACCATGTTTGTGTGCTAATTTCCTTGAATAATTAAATATTTTTACATTTAAATTTAATTTATACAACTATTTATAATTTAGAGAAAACTTTATTAATAACATTTAATTTTAGTTTTGGATATCAAATTAAATAGTATTTCAATTATAATTTAATTTTTAAATTCAATAAATCTCTTATCATTTTATTATTGTACACAAGTTTTTCAATTTAGTTTTTTTTTTCTTTTTCCTAAAAAGACAGACTATATATAACATATAGATAGATATAATATTAATAATACTCTATAGGAGTAACAAAAATTTTAAATGAAATGTTTATTGTTGGTTCGTTTTAATTATAAAAGTGTAATTAAATCTTAATTAATTAGAGTTTAAAATATTTTTTAGATTATATTTGAGATCAATAAATTATTATTATAATTTTTCTTAATGAACTAATTATCATGAATTTTTATTAGAGAATAAAACATAAATAAAAAGAGTACCAAACTTAATCCAATACTTACCTACCCACAATTTAAATTTCCCCTTAACCACATGTTTATTGTTAATAAATTTGTCCATATAAATCAAACACAAATAGTTTAAAAAATATTTATATACTATAGATAGATATAATATCATTAATACTCCATAAGCCCTGAAAAAAATTCTAAATAAAATGTTTATTGTCTTTTTCATTTTAACTATGAAAATATATAATTAAATTATGGAGTTTAAAATAATTTATAGGTTATACTTGAGATCAACCCAATTTATTGCCATTATAATTCTTTGAAATAGAGTAATTCTCATGAATTTTTATTTTAGGAATTAAACCTAAGTAGAGAGAGTATAAAATATTAATTATATTTATTTAAGGGTAACTAATAGAATAGTAGTGACACTTACTTACGGATATAAAAGATAATAAAATTAAAAAATCCATTTTATTTATTTATCCATTTCAAAATAATATTGTAACATATTGAGAGGTTAATTTATGTTGGAGATAATTCCCACTTACTTTTTCTTAATTTTTTTCTTTTTCCTTTTTATGTGGTTCAATGTACAAATGTGGTACTAGCTAGGTCCACATACAACATCTACTGGTACTAGCTATGTCCACTAACATTCTTTTTATTCTCTGTTTTTTATGTGATTTATTGTTCCAATCAGGTACTACGGCCACATACAGCATATACCATTACTAGCTATGTCCACTAACATCTACCAACATTTACCTCCACTAACGTCTGCCAACATCTACAAGGTAGATAATCATGTTATAGACAAATATCTCATAACATAAAGTTACAACAAATTGTTCCTATCACGCAACCTAAATAATTATCACGTCCTTTTATTAGTAAATATAGATTAATTTATTATCATTATTCAAAAAAAATATAACACTTAAAAAAATTCAATATTACTAATCATAATATTAAAATATATATATATATATATATATATATTATACTATATATAAAAATAATAAAATTTAATTTAATTTTAAAAAAAGAATACAAACTATCACAAAACTTATGATAAAAACTTTCAAAATAATACAAATCAATTTTTCATATTTAATTATCACAAACATAAACATAAAACTAATAAAAAAAATCATTATTAAAAGTATTTATTTACAAAAAGTAGACACTGGTAGACCCTTCTGCAACCTATTAAATCCATGATATATAGTTTTTATCAAGTCTAGGTCTAAATGCTATTCTATTTGACAAGTTCTATTTATAATTTAAAAAGGATCCATCAGACTCTTGATTTAGTTTATTCTATTTTATTTTAGATTGAAATGGTCTAATTCATTCATTTCAACCCATTGCCATTTGAGATTTTTAATGAGTTGGCACAAGTTGATAGTTGTTTATTTTAATGAGTTGGCACAAGCTGTCCATATGTTGACGTAATTTATTTTAATGAGTTGGCACAAGCTTTATTCGATGTTCGCAAACTCGTCGTAAGGAGAAATATTATTAATACAAAAGGTAATGTACCTCTATTGCCACGGACACACAAAAGGATTTATTACTATTATTTATTGCGAGGAAAGGAAAACCTTGACTCTAGTCTCAATATCCATTAGAATGCGGTATCCGGATATTTAAATTCCAAAATTGATATGCAATAAGGCTGCCACTTTAATTATTGGAATCAATTTATGGAAATAATTGGCATTAGCTTTCTCATATATTTTAATTACATAATATTAATTAATTATAAAATTTTAAATTAAAACCTAAATAATTAAAAATATCATTAAAAAAATATTTGACAAACTTTTTAAATAATAAAATACATATTAACATAATCATTATATATTTAATAGTATAATAAATAATTAGAGATGGTATGTTACTTCATTTTGGAAATACTAAAAGTAAAAGTAACATGTTACAAAGTTTTTATTTTTCACATACATTTTGAAACATTTAAAATATTAGAAAGTTAATAAATAAAACTATAAGTTTAAATATAACAATACAACTTAAAGATTTATCTATAGATTTAATTTAATTTATTAATTTAATAGTTAGAGATCCCATAATGATTTACTCATTTAGATACTTAAAACTAAAAAAGCAATATGTTAGAAAAGCTTTAGTTTTAATTATATTTTGAAAATATAAAAGATAAAATAAATACAAATTATGTTTATAATATAAAAAGAATACAATAAAAACTTATCTCTAGATTCAATTAAATTTATTAATTAATAAAAACATAATAAATTAACATTTGTTTTCTAAACCTATATAATGTCCCAATGCTATGTCCAAATTACAACAATGATCTAATTTTGAGATAGTTGTACCGAAGAGGGACGTTATGAAAAGGATCCAGGATTCTACCTAATTCTAGGCAGTGTGTTTTTAATGCATATTTTAAACCATTTGTGTGTTTTTAATGCACTTTTTGAAGCATTTTTTACTTTCTTTGTACCTATTTTGAAATCAATGCATGCAAATTCTTAGCTTTTTGGAAGATTGTTCATGCAAAATTACTAGATTGAAGTGAAACTTAGCTGTAGAAAGAATTTGGAACCAGTAGGAGTTCATTCACACTTCAATATATTTGTAGGTTTTTATATCCAGATAATCTCTTAAGATTTATCAAAGTTAAATTATATTAATGGTTATGTGAATGTATGATGAATTAATTACCTTTAAAATGATGGTAAAAAATAAACATAAAATGACATGAAAAAGATAATTGGTTCTAAGTATATAATTTAGATAAGTTAGAAGCAAAAACATGGTAATTTTAAAAGAACCTTGACTACCACCTATTCTAACAAGAGAAACTCCTTAGACTTCAACTATTGATAATCACTCAAAAAGTTTGTTGCACTTGATGAAGAAAACCCAAATGGTTTAATATTTGGACATTCCCACACAAACAATGACAATGATATTATTATGAAAAAAACTCCTTAGACTTCAACTATTGATAATCACTCAAAAAGTTTGTTGCACTTGATGAAAAAAACCCAAATGGTTTAATATTTGGACATTCCCACACAAACAATGACAATGATATTATTATGAAAAAAGAAGCTGGCATACTTTTTCTTTACAAAAATTCTTTCTCACCTATCACTGATACTACGAAGCTCCCTATACAATCCTCCCATTGACCTCTAAGTGTGACATAATTGAGTCTTATTCCAAGGCATTAACATATAAGAAAAATGATAAAGGGAGTTCTTAACAGAAAGGACAAGTAGAGAGAATTGAGAGGAAACAAAATAAGAGAGGATGAGAGTGAACTAGGGGTGTTTCGTCCTTCATGAAAATCACTTTGAAATGAAGCTCAACACCAATAAATAGAAATATGGATTACCAAAATCACAATAAAGGGTGAAAAAGAATGATAGAGAATGTATTGGCCACAATGCAATTGAATTGAAAATACCATTCTAGAGAGCTACAAACATTATGAAAGAAAGCCATGTATCCTGAAGCTTCCCAAATATTAACTCCAAACATAATGAGATTTCATTGTGAGAAGGAGGAGTTTATACCAAATTAATAACCCTCAAATAGCTTAATAACACACTATTCTTATACATTTTCATAGGAGGGTGGTGAGCATGTCCTCTTTGGCTAGTACTTTAGGTGAGAGGGACCGCCTTACCATCTTAGTTTGACTATGAACCACACTAGATAGTTGGAAACACATTTTGAATGTGAATTTTTACCGAAATATTGTCAAACATTTTAATATCATATTTATATTTTTTATTATTTTCTTTTTGTAAGCTTGGCAGGACCTTTTCATTAATTTTCTTGAGAAAGGAAGATTACATCCATAATTCACATGGTTAGGTGACTGCAACCTGCCGAATGGAAAACCAGATCTATTGGCCACCTAGTTGCATTATAAGCCATCCAAAAGCATAAGAGTTTGAGATTTTCCAACAAATATATATATGTGTGAGTGTCTTTAAACCTTCTAAAGTCTAAATAACTGAAATATATCAACATTTGGAGATATTTCATCTATTCAAAAACAAAATTTAAAAACAAAAACTAAGCCTAATACACTACTAGTCATCAGAAGAGTCCACTAGAGATGGTCTTTTGCCCTTGAACTAGGTAATTTTGTCTAAGGGAGACATGGAATATGTATCTCAATGCAGTTCAGGTGGGCATTATATTGTTGAATTTGAATCTAAATAAGTTGAAATTCCTTACGAATTTCTTGGAGATCAGGATCATTTATGGAAGAGCCAACTCAAGGGCTCATTAATACTCTTACCACAATATTCTTCATCAACCAATATAAATAGACAGTTTATTTATATTGAGTGGACTGACATCTAGAGTGTCCAAGATCTAGCACCAAGTCTCGTCATTCCTCCATATCTATCTCTAACTCTGTTGCCTATTGGTTTAATTATGCTTCCCAACCTGATATTAACTAACAGACCTGAGCTGACGTACATGTTTGGTATGACTGAGAAAAACCTTGAATGAGTCTGGAAGTGGATTTACAACCTCTGCCCTTTCTTGGCTAGGCTCAGGTGGTCTTCTTTCCCGACACTTTCCTATATTTCTTCTGCCCCTACAACCCCCACTACTCATGGAGCCTTTGCCGAAGGAGGAACGAAACATACAATTATGGAACCAAACACTGTAATCTAACGAAACCCTAAGGAAGTGAACTAAGACCTCGAGCTCAAAACAAATAGCAAGCTTAAGGTCCCAGGGCACACAATGCAAATATAAACTTGTAAGGATACCACGATAGAACCCATGTAAGAGTAAGCATTGAAACCAAAAACCCAGCAATTTCCCCTGGATAGAAAATGGGTCTCGGCAAAAGGTCAAAAAAAATAATCCAAGGCTCACCAAGCTGTCCCAAGGCATAGCATAGAGGCAATTTAGGAGGAACCTTTTTTAGGAGGCCCCAATTCTTAACAACCATCCAAAGCAACAAACAAACAAGATAATAAACATAGGCACCCATGCAAGAGAAACATAGTGAATTCCAAACCAGAGAAACGAAGTACATCCCCATGCAGGATAACAAGATTCCAAAATAAACAAAAACAATTTTACAATGTTTAGTTAACCCAACATAAAAAACAACTTTTTCCTCCCAGAATTCACGAATGGATTTTTTTTCAGTTAACTCTAGGCATCACATAATGAACATTTCACCATTGATAAGACAAATGATTTTGATTCTCATGTGAGGGGAGATAAGAGAAACTTATTAAAAGAACATACATGTTGTTTTGGCCATAGGAAGGAGAAAACTTTCTACACCAGGGTGGCACCCCACGAGAAGCTCCTGCGTTTTCTTCTTCAAGGTTACCAATAATTTTGTGACAATTCCAGAAATGATACAAGTGATTCTCTCCCCTAAACTCTCATATCTACCATCATAAAACCACAACACAAAGGTGCCCCTGCGTCCTTCACTTAAGACATTAAATGATTGCATGCATGATGCCACCTTTCGCTCAAGACTGAATGTGCAAGGGTTGTAACGAGGTCACCCTCTAACTCTTCCATTCATTATAATGATCATGGCGTGGATATCGAAGGGTCCCATCTGTCAGCACATACCCTTATCAGGGTTTATATTTCTTATAATTAATAATATAAATATAATATATTTTATTACTATTTTAACTTCTATTTAATAAATAATTATATAAATAATAAATTAAAAATACATATTTGAGAGGATTGAAATAATGTAAATAGTAAATTATGAATTTTGTTTTAAAAATATAAAATATATTGGTAACGTATTAATTTGATTATTATATTGACGCATGTATTATTATAAAATTGTGGCTATAAAGTCATTTAAAATATGTTATTTAATCTATATCTTGGAAATTAATTTGAGAGTAAATTAAAAAATAACAAATATTATAAGTGAAAATTGAAATAAGTAGATAAGATAAGTATTAAATATTAATTATAATATTTATATTTTAATGTTTTTTTAGATTTATATTTCATATTAAAGTCATAATTCAATATGTAGTCTATAAGGAACCTTGATGAAGGTAAGAAATTAATTGATGATTCTTTAAAATTTAATTTCTAGATGCTAAAGAAAAAAGTGAGAATTGTCTACTAGTGTGATAAATATTTTGAAACTAAAATTTCATATATATATATAATATATTAAAAAAATGCATTCAATTTATTTTCTAAATTTTAAATTATTTATAATAATATTAATTAAAAATATAATTATATATAGTTAATATTACAATAATATAAACACTTGCATTCATTTCATATATTCACAAAAATAAAAATATAATACAATATGGCATTGAAATATATGAAAAAAATAAAATATTGTGACACCTTACTTGGATCGGAATGGACTTAATATTCTATATAGTTAGAATAAGGTTCTTAAGTATTAAAGAAATTGATTTATTTCTAAAATAAAAACAAAAAAAAATTATGTTGAATGTCATAATTTATTGATGAGACCATGTAAATTCTTAAGTTACCAGGTAGTCAAAGACAACTATATTTTCTTTTCTTTCCCTAGATATTAAAACATCTCAGTGAGTGGGAGGGAGGATGCCAAGGAGAGTATTTTGGGAACATATGGGATGCATCAGAGAAAGAAGAGCACCTGAACAGGAAACTAGGAAGGTGGAAAGGATTTTGTCGATGGAGTATTTTTTATCTGGAACAGGGCCAGTGGAAACTTCAGGATATAGGCTTTGTCTATGAAAATTCTAGGCTGGACTGAGTAGTAATGATGCCAATGAATTTAATCTGAAAAGTATTGTCTGAAGTGATTGTTCTATTTTGGAATTGAGGCGCTTAAGGGGCGAAATTGGACGTCATTTCCAATTCCCATTGGTAAGGTGGCGTGTGCCCGTGAATTCTGGGACAATAACGTAACAAATAAGTATACATGGTTGCATTTTCTTTTTAGTAGAAAGAAAAAGAAAAATGGTGTAGAAACTTCTTTTAGATATTCTCTATAATAAAGAAAATCTTATAGGAATAACTTGTGTCGTTGCTGACGAGGAACCTGGTGAAACCCAACAAACTGTGAGTTAAAAAAGCCCTATACAAAACACATCTGCCAAAAAGATGGTGGTAATCCTCCCAAACAAAAAAATAATACCCGAAGTGTGAATGAAAGGTAAAGAATTGGGAAATAACTAGAATCAATATATAAAAGGATAAGCAGTTTCATCTTATATAGGTTTTTATTTAAAAGGGGAAAGGACGAAGACACATAAATATAAAATCCATTAAGTGATCATTGCAACATAATGAAAATAGGTAGAGTGGTAGCTACTTAGGTTGAAGATGAGGGGCTGCTCAAGGACAAATTTATGGAATTATTCCCTAGCTCAAGTGTAATATCCGTAGCGTAAATACTCACTTAAAAACTTAAGTGAAATAAATTATTCATAAATAATGAAGTTTACCATTAACCGTTTTAGTTAGGGTTCATTTCTTGATAATTTCCCTTAACGTTCTTTATTCACGGGAGATCCACTGTGACCGATTAGCAAGAATAAGTTTTCTGCAATGAGGGGACTCAGGGGGAATCTTTTAGCTGCTGTTATTGCAATGTGTATGTGTCCACGAAATGGTACAGAGGCCACTTCTTCTCCAAAGATCTATAACGGGAATCAATCGAGGGGCAGATTTGGTTTTTGATGGAGTTCAAGAGATGGTTCCTCGGGGATTTATAGTGAAGACCGTTGTGTAGATTGGTCTTGTTTTTACCTATTCTCGGAGCTTTTCCAGATCCCTCACTAATCTGAGTAAAAGGATCGAACTTTCTCACACATTATTATTGAAAGGAAGTTCTTTCTCCATGCTGAAGGTGCTACCATGAAAAGATAAGTAACTTGCTTGCCTTCTTGAAGAAAAATAAAGGTATGTTTTATTTGGGTATATTCTTGAAGGGTTTCTTACCAAATATAGATAATATATGCATAATAGTATGCAAAGAAGAATGTGAAAAATGAGTGGACTTAAAAGCTAAGAAAATATGTTATTGCATGCAGTAAAAGATCGAATATTTTATATGTTTTCTTGGTAGAGAAATTATTTGAATGCATGTAGTGAAAGAATGATTATTTTATATGTTTTCTTGGTAAAGAAAATATGTTAATGCATGCAGTTAAAAATTGAGTATTTTATAGATTTTCTTGGTAAAGAAAATATGTTAATCCACGCAGTTAAAGATTGATTATTTTATATGTTTTCTTGGTAAAGAAATTATGTAGTTCCTCTTAGAAAGACTGCATGTGAGTCTTGTGTGTGAAATGCTTGTCTCTTGTCATTTTCTTGGAATAAAATCCTTGCTAAATATAGCCAAAATATCTTCTTGAGGAAAGATGGTGAGGCATATAAACTTCCTGAGGACATAGTGTGAAAAGTGGCCAAATTTTCTTTGAAATAAAATATGTATTTTATTTAATAAAAGTCTCTTGGAAAGGGATATATGCTAATTGCATTGTGATTCTAGCTAGTTTCTAAGTTTGTAGTGAAATAATTATGCATTACATGCATGATAGAAATAGCTAATGATGTGCTTCTAGGCACATAGATATTCATTTCTAACTTTCTTGAAGAAAGAGTATGTTTTATATACACATAAATATAGTTTCATTTTAGAAAAGTGTGCATACTTCATGTATGAAAATGATGGCTTTTATGAGAGGTCTCTTGAAACAAAAATAGAGTTTCCTATTCTTAAAAGACATATGAATAATGTTCATATCATATCAAGAATCCATACTTGTTTCATTAAAAGATTATGTGCATTGAAGTAAAAGTAATTGTGTTAGGAAAAACACATGTTGCATACACATAAGGGTAGCTATTGTGACTTTGGAAATATGATTTTGTGTGTACATAGAGAAAGTGATTATGTTAACTTCCTTGAAAATAATAATCTCTTGAAAAGATTGTCTTGTTAGATGAGTTGTGTCGATTTCTTGATTTTGATGCATAAAATGGTAAGTTAACCTTGTTATTGTATCTTGATTTTTATGCATAAAGATGGATATCTATAATAATTTCTTGAAAGGGAAGCATGAGAAACCCTCATATAGGAAGATAGAGAAATGAGGTTATAATGACTTCCTTTAAGAAAGAATTATGTACTTGTTTACATGAAATGTTGATAGAATTTTAAAAAAGGGAATATGTGTTGCATACATTAAAGGAGGGCTCTTATGATAAGCTATTGGATGCACAAAGAATAGTCATTGTGTTCTAGAGATATGTTCTTTGTATGGCTAGAAGAACTATTGGGCCATATTTCTTTAGGAAAATGATATGTGATTACTGTTATGCTAACATAACTATTATCTTAGCTTCTTGTTGAATGAGATGTGTATGCACATGAGATTTGTGTTAGCTTTCATTAGAAATGATATATATTCGCATGCGGAAAAAAACTACAAGTTGTGTCAGAATGCTTTATATATTTGCATGCATCAAAAGTAATAGCTAAAAGACTAGATCTTTTGATAAAGTTTATGTAAATTTTGATGTAAGAAGGTTATAACTGATGTTTTAGTTAGTCCCTTCAAAGGAATGCCTTAGTGTTTGCCCTCTAAGAATATGTTCTTATGCGAAGCGAAATGCTAGTAATAAGAT
This sequence comes from Pinus taeda, assembly GCA_000404065.3. Taxonomy (NCBI): domain Eukaryota; kingdom Viridiplantae; phylum Streptophyta; class Pinopsida; order Pinales; family Pinaceae; genus Pinus; species Pinus taeda. Next base: position 12,912 of record APFE030567884.1, read on the forward strand.
TATTTATAAATGTAATCATGATATCAATATTGATAGTGATAACATGGCAGGTAAAGTTGGATTACTTGCGCAAGGCATAGATTATATTTAATGTTGTGGCAGGAAAAGGATTAATGGTCCATGCAGATGAGTACGAGTTGCGGGATCGTACATTGCTAGAACAATCATGCCACAAGGAATGTTGCATGTGGCAGTATGTAAGTAAAAGGTTTCATGGAAACTGTATTAATTTTAGCTAGGTATGTGACAGCTTAATGATAGTTCATTGTAATAATTTTATAACAATGGTTAAGGGATGGAATCCCTTATAAGCCATTGAGTGAGGGGTGAAAACCCTCACAAGCGTTTAATAATAAGATTAAACGTTTGTTGGTTTTCACCCTATGAGTTTTCCAGGGTATATCAGTGTTCAATGGTGTGATTGCCTTTTGTGTCAGTTGGATGATGTTGAATCCTTGATGATGATGTTTCTTTATTTGATGTGATAATCATAATGTCCTAGTATGTGATTATTTAATATGGTTAAGGAAAATCATAAAATGGAAGAAAGGTTCAAGAGACAGTTTATGTTATTACACTACCACAGTGGTGGTTAATAGTTATGCAACTTATTGTCCTCTATTGCATTTTACTTTATGCATTAATGAACATTATATCTAATGGTTAATGAGGAATGTGGAGTTGTGATTTGGATAATTAATTGTGGGTCATTTGTCTAAAAAAATTCTAACTCCCTGCTTTTACATGTGAGGTTACCAGGGTACGTTACAGCAAGCAATTTACTGACATCCTGAGAAACAGTTTTGGAAATTGATGCTCGGTAACTGAGACAAATCTAAGTGGTTCATACAAGGGTGGTCAAAAGATACACATCGAACAAAAAAAAAAATTCTATCCAATTGAACTAACTGCATTGTTTATTTAAAGTTTGTAAAAACATTTAGGAGCATGACTGAAAACAATATTACTTGTCGATAGTTTTTGGGAGCTTCACAAGAAAAATATAAACCCCATTTTTATCATTAAGAAAAAAAATAGAAAATAGAAAGTGACCCATGAAAGTTATTAATGAATGGTAAATTAGAATTATTATTATAATAAAAATAAATTGGAATTCTCAGGAGCAATAGAAGGTAACTTGTAGTTATTGTTAGAAATTAAAGGTGAATTAAAGATATGATTCGACAGCAAAGATAAATTCGAGATTCGTCGGAGTGTCGTCGGGGAAATACATTGAGATTTGAGCAGGCAGCCGACAAAGTGGGATATTCGATGGAGAAGCATGTGGTTGGGGTAATAACCGGATGAGCAGAGCGTCGCCGTAATAACCTCTTCACGCCATCCTTATTCCCATAATACCCGATTGCAGACCGATAGCAACGGTTCTAAACAATTAACTTCGTTGTTTTTCATTTTATATTTTCTTTTAAATTTACAATGAAAGATTCTAAATAAACGTGAGGAAAATATAGACAATTAGAAGTTAAGATAATTTTCAATATTGGTATTGTAACAACGTAGGTTACGTAGAAAATCACTGCAGTTACTAAGGTTAATTTTATGTTTTACTTATGTTTTATTGCATTTAAAATTTTAAATTATGCTGTTAAATATTACCATGATTGACGTTGGAAGGCCACTGTACATTTGGTTATCTGATTAATGCATAATTAGGTATTGAGATATGTTAATTAAAATAATAATTGTTTTCAATAATTTAAAAACACAGTTTTTAGCTGCCTTGCAAAGGGAAATATAGAGGAGAAAAATATCTAGAGCACTCTCCTAGAGCTGGGTGGAATAAACCAGTTGGAAGAATGTTTAAGAACAATCGTGGAGTGAGGCCCAAGGTATTCGACTGCAACTGGATATACAATTAGGCCTCAAGGTATCCGTCTACAACGGGATATTCAAGGTACCCATCTGCAACTGGATATACAATTACTTAACTGTAAGGAAACGAAAGTGCTTGGAAGAGAGTCTGAAGGTAATCGGAAATGAAAGTTCTTGGGGGAGAGTCTAGGCAATCAGAGTCTAGACATAATTGCCCGCTCCTCGCAGGGAGGAGAGACTTTCATACATATATAGATTCTCAAGCCCTAAAGAGATAAGTAAAATAACAAGTTTTCTGAAGATCATATATGCACTCTCAAGCCTTAAACAGATAATAAAATAACATGCTCTCAGAATATTATATATAAAGATATACAAGTTGTAGATAAATAAGTAAATTAGCATGTTTGCAAAAGATTATATGCTCATAAACAATAGACAGATAAGTGAAGTATAGTTCTTACAAAAAGCAATATACAGTTTAGAGAGCACGGTTACAGCCTAAAATAAATTAAGTATTTTCAAATTTTATATGTGAACCAATACATAATCATAAAATGCTAAGATAAGCATAGATGCCAAATAATACAATACAAACCTAAGTAGTAACTAATAAACATGAGCATTGCATTGCGAATGTATTCCTTCATGTATTCTATAGATACATTATGCTAATTTTAAAACTGTAGAAGCCATTTTCTTAAATAGTGAAAACAGTTCCTTTGAAGGGCTTTTACCAGAATTTAGAATGATAATGCTCATTGTAATTTCGGAATTGCCAGACCTTTTACATGCAAAAACCGAATTGATATACATTATGCTAATTTTAAAACTGTAGAAGCCATTTTCTTAAATAGTGAAAACAGTTCCTTTGAAGGGTTTTTACCAGAATTTAGAATGATAATGCTCATTGTAATTTCGGAATTTCCAGACCTTTTACATGTAAAAACTGGATTGATATATGTTAATCGACTATCAACTATTTATACGAATGCTATTCGAATTAAAGAAATCAATAATGATGGAAAAAGGAGATATTTCATATGCACAGTAATTAATGGTGAACCATACATTATATGAAATTCCCAATTCCTTAAACAAAATATAAATTTGTTCATTAGGGTAGTAACCATATCACCTACGCACACGAAGGAACAATAATCTGGGTCGACCCTAAAACTATTTGTAAATCCACAAAAATTGGTATCAAAAACCTTGTTTTTCTTGCTAAACATTCTCAGCAAATTTAAAAGACAAGCATGTGAATATAAGTTTGGGTCTTGCTAAATTAAACCCTTGAGCATGGCAAGTAAACCCATTTCAATATTACACAAAAGTCTAAATAAAAACCAGAGAGCAATCGTGGGGCCTCAGCCTCGGTCGCTAGGTAAAATTCATGCTTAAACACTTCATAGTAGAAGCAGTAGGAAAGCAGAGAGTAGATTCCAACCTGGAAGTGACCGAAGAGCACAAACAGTGAGGACTCGACATACACCAATGTAACCACAAAGGAAACCAGTGTACTAGAGGGGATTATCTCCAAGAAAACCCTCTTGTTAGCAATCAGTTAATGATGCGGAACGTGTCGAGAAAGTAAATCAAAGGAACAACCAACGGTGAAACAATCACGTGTGCTTGGAGAACTCCCGTCGTTAGCAGCCCCCCTACCTTATCGCCAAAGCCACGAATCCTTTAATTCAACATTCTTGAATATAAAACAAATAACATCTAATTGATTGAAATGATAACAGATTCACATTTGTTAACTTCAATAAGATTGTAATGAACCAATTCGTCTCCCATGAAAGACGAATACCCCCAAGTTGTTCTTGAGCAAGGGAGGCCACCAGTCCGCCACTAACTCAGTTGAGTAGTAGATATAGAAACCCTACCTAGGTAGCATGAAAAACCTGGACTGGGTAAAAGTAAATAGATAGATATACCTTGCATTAACATGGGAGCAGTGGTCACCATGGCCGCGACATCAAGGGTTCCAACAAATAGTTGTACAGCATCAAGAACCTCCAGCCTACCAGCGAGAATGACAAGCCAACCGCCCTTGTGGGGTGCCTCATTAGTTGGACAAATGCTATTCCTCTCGCACCGTTGGATCTCTTTCCGCAGATCGATGGTCGAGAGAGCGAGACCACATGTAACCTGCCATCCTATCGCACTGACCATTGCAGGCCGAAGGACAAGCCCTATTCATGTCACGTGGCATGGCCTTCATATCAATTTAATAGGAAAATTGTGAATCAAGGTTTCCTCATGGGAGATTGATGCAAACGATAAGGGTTGAAAGTAATATGTCAGCCAGCTGTGTACATTATATTAATTAATATAGTGTTTACACCTGTACTTCTATATCCACTTAATAAACAATTAAAAATAGCCCAGTTTATATCAGTGTCATTTATTTTCTAGTTTTCCGAGTAAGAGATTTTTTTATTATATATTTATGTAGTTATTATAAATGGTATGAGAGCTCACGTTCACACACTGAGACTCTTTGGGAGATATATATACATGAAAAAAAAATGTGATTTCTTAAGAACTTAACCAAGTAAATAATTATGTAAACACAGAGACTCGTAGCAATACAAAAAACGCCAAAATGCAGAGAAGCCTAGGACCACCAAACCCGCCAGAATCAACTTATGTGAATGTTAACCATGACATTTGGATACAACTGGGAGAGGAGTCACGACAAGCTAATGTTGTATGACTTGAAGCCGTTTAGCAGTTGTGTGTTGAGATGACCAACTTAAGGACAGATAATGAATGGTTACAACTAGAACAGGAAAGAATTCTTCGAAGTCTATCTAATCGGTAGAACCAAAGAGATCCAGAACCCAGTACAGAGGATAGAGAAAAGACCCCAACAGCTCAACATGGAGAAGAGAATGCTGAGTTAGTAGAAAAACATGGAGAAGATGAAGAAGGACGCTCAAACAATGTCTCTGACGAGTGCAAAACAAAAAGACAGAAATCTAAATTACAAGGAGAATTTAAAAAAATTAAAGCGTCACTATGCGAAGGAGAATCTGAAGAGGCAGTTGAGGTGTGGTTAATTGATATGGGAAAATACTTCCATATTTATGATTACACTGATAAACTGAAAGCGTGATTGGTAGTTTATCAGTTAAGGGGTAAGGCTACCCTTTGGTTGGAAGAAGTCAAAACACTAAGGAAAATTGATGAGGAACAGGTTACTTGGAAAGAATTTCAAATGCATTTCAAAGATAAGTATCCAACCGAGTGTTATTATGATGAAAAAGCAAAAGAATTTCATGAGTTAAGGTTGGGAACTTTAACCATGGACGAATATGTAAAACAATTTACCTCCCTGCTAAGTTATGTGCCTTATATGCAAGAAGGCTAAAATTCAGCGTTTCATCAGTAGTGTACCCAACTTTATGAAAGAAAAACTTGAATTCGATTACCTAAGGTCAATGGATGATGCTGTGCGGAAAGCCCACATTTGATACTGGCAAATGAAATAGAAAAATGAAGGACCTAAAGGAAGAGTGAACGGAAAAGAGAGGAACCTGATCCCAAATAGGAAAGAAAAATTTACTAATAGCAGAAATGTACAGCAAAAATCCCCCAACAAATTCCCAATAAGGAACCAGCCTGAAGTGGCATATTTTGAAAATAGGCAATCATAAGGAGCTAATAAATCAATTAATGACCAGTAGTCAAAACCACCACTGCAATGTTGGGGATGCGGAGAACCCCATTATTATATAAATTGTTTGCATAAAGCAAGAACAAAACAATTTTCAAATATGCAAGAAGCATCCACGGTCAGTTAGGTGGCGAGGATTATACCCAGAATTAATGTTGCATTGGATGATCATCAAGCAGAATACCAACCCACCATGATCAAATGTGAAGGTATGATCGCTAAGTAATATGTTTTTGTTTTGTTTGATCCCAGTGCGAGCCTAAGCTATGTTATTCCTAAGGTGGTAGAAAAATGCTAACTGTAGAGCAGTAAGTTTCCAAAACCATGGCTAGTTCAATTAGCCACTAGGAAAAAAATAAGAGTAATTTCACAACCAAAATGTTGTCCCATAACAATTTCAGGGCAACCCATTTATGTTGACCTTAATATACTTCCATTGGGTTCTTATGACATTCTAATCAGGATGGACTGGCTAGAAAAATATTGGTCCCTAGTGGATTGCAAACAAAAAACTGTTAGTTTTCTTGTTGACACAAGCCAAAGGAAGGAACTCCAAGGAATCAAAACCAATACCACGTTACATCCTATCACTGCTAGTTAGCTACAAAAATGTATCAGAAAGGGTTGCCAAATATATGTTGTTCACGTGGGAGTTGCAAACACTAAAAATAAGATGACCTCCTTGGAAAATATTCCGGTCATCCAGGAATTTATTGATGTATTTCCTGAATGCATTCTTGGATTGCCACCTAAGCGTGATATTGATTTAACCATTGAATTAATTCCAGGAGCATCCCCGGTATCCAGGGCTCCTTATCGAATGAGCATACCTAAGTTAATAGAACTCAAAATGCAACTTCAAGAGCTTTTGGATAAAAAGTATATCCTCCCCAGTGTGTCCCCTCGGGGAGCTCTCATATTATTTGTAAGGAAAAAAGATGGAACCTTGAGATTATGTATTGATTATCGTCAGTTGAACAAACTTACGATAAAAAACAAATACCCTTTGCCACATATTGATGACCTATTTGATTAGGTGCAAGGAGCCAAAATTTTCTCAAAGATCGATTTAAGGTCTGGCTACCACCAATAAGGATAAAAAATGAGGACATCTACAAGACTGCATTCAGAACTCGTTATGGTCATTACGAGTTTGTGGCATTGCCTTTCGCCACACAAATGCCCCAACTACTTTCATGATTTTGATGCATGGTATTTTCCAATCCTATCTCAATAAATTTGTGTCGATTTTTATCGATGACATATTAATATGCTCGAAGAATCAAGAGGAGCATAAACAACATTTGAGTATTGTGTTGCAAATGCTACGAGAAAACCAGTTATATGATAAGTACAACAAGTGTGATTTTTTTAAAGACCAGATTCAGTACATGGGTCACGTTATATCAAGGGAGGGGATAGTTGTAGACCCGAAAAAGATAAAAAACATTATGGGATGGAACGCATCAAACAATGTTGTAGATGTCAGATCATTCCTAGGCTTGGTCAGGTACTACTGTAGGTTCATCAAAGAATTTTAAAAAATCGCTTTTCCCATGAATTCTTTATAGAAAAAAGGACACGCTTTCAAATGGACAACTGAATGTCAATAAAGCTTTGAAAATTAAAGCACCTACTTAACATTGCACCTGTGTTAAAGGTAGTTGATCCAGAGAAATATTTCGTGGTTTACAAGGATGCTATTAAAGAGGGTGTTAGTGGAGTATTAACCCAAGAAGGGAATGTTATTGCTTATGAATCACAAAAATTGAAGCATTATGGGAAACGATATTCGGCTTACAATCTTGAATTAATAGCAATAGTGCATGCTCTTAAGATGTGGCGACACTATCTAGTGGGGAAGAAATTTATGTTATTAACAGATCATAGTAGCCTTACTAATTTTCTCAATTTGTATAGCTTAAATGCCCGACAGGCCCGATGGATAGCATTTTTAAATGAATTCAATTTTGAAATGAAGCATCTCAAAGGGAAGGAAAATCGAGTGGCTAACACTTTAAGCATAAGAGTGCATGGTGTTTATGATGTCCAAATCAATCAGGTACACTCAAACATCCTTGGAATCATAAAAGAAGCCTCATCCAAGGATCTGGAATACACTTTTCTATTGCAAAAATAGAAGCAGCTTTGTTAAGAGGAGAAAAATCAGATTTTGATGTAAGTCCCGACAACCTCCTTACCTTTATAAACAGATTATATGTTCCTAACCAGAGCATGGTCAAACAAATGATAATGGATGAGTTTCACAGGAAACCATATGTTGGTCACCCGGGTTACCAAAAAAATTTTCAGCCATCAAGAAAGGGTATTTTTAGCCCGGGTTAAGGAAGGATGTCACTAAGTACTTATCCAAATGTTTAGAGTGCTATTGGTGAAGGCGGAACATCAACACCCTACTGGTCTACTGCATCCATTACCCATTCTAGAATGGAAGTGGGAGACCATATCTCTATATATTATCACCGGCTTGCCTCGCACCAAAAAGTAGCACAACTCAATTATGGTGGTGGACAGGGAAAATTTTAAGAACACCCCCTAAATTTATAAGTATAATAAATGGGCGAATCTTCATGGTATATAAGAAAAATGGAAGGCGATTTTATCAATAATATAATATGTATATATAATTTTTTGGCGAATCTCTCAC